>CM059439.1:88485853-88568353 GCA_030390025.1 Squalus acanthias
TGATAGATACTGTCCCATCACTGATAGATACTGTCCCATCACTGATAGATACTGTCCCATCACTGATAGATACTGTCCCATCACTGATAGATACTGTCCCATCACTGATAGATACTGTCCCATCACTGATAGATACTGTCCCATCACTGATAGATACTGTCCCATCACTGATAGATACTGTCCCATCACTGATAGATACTGTCCCATCACTGATAGATACTGTCCCATCACTGATAGATACTGTCCCATCACTGATAGATACTGTCCCATCACTGATAGATACTGTCCCATCACTGATAGATACTGTCCCATCACTGATAGATACTGTCCCATCACTGATAGATACTGTCCCATCACTGATAGATACTGTCCCATCACTGATAGATACTGTCCCATCACTGATAGATACTGTCCCATCACTGATAGATACTGTCCCATCACTGATAGATACTGTCCCATCACTGATAGATACTGTCCCATCACTGATAGATACTGTCCCATCACTGATAGATACTGTCCCATCACTGATAGATACTGTCCCATCACTGATAGATACTGACCCATCACTGATAGATACTGTCCCATCACTGATAGATACTGTCCCATCACTGATAGATACTGTCCCATCACTGATAGATACTGTCCCATCACTGATAGATACTGTCCCATCACTGATAGATACTGTCCCATCACTGATAGATACTGTCCCATCACTGATAGATACTGTCCCATCACTGATAGATACTGTCCCATCACTGATAGATACTGTCCCATCACTGATAGATACTGTCCCATCACTGATAGATACTGACCCATCACTGATAGATACTGTCCCATCACTGATAGATACTGTCCCATCACTGATAGATACTGTCCCATCACTGATAGATACTGTCCCATCACTGATAGATACTGTCCCATCACTGATAGATACTGTCCCATCACTGATAGATACTGTCCCATCACTGATAGATACTGTCCCATCACTGATAGATACTGTCCCATCACTGATAGATACTGTCCCATCACTGATAGATACTGTCCCATCACTGATAGATACTGTCCCATCACTGATAGATACTGTCCCATCACTGATAGATACTGTCCCATCACTGATAGATACTGTCCCATCACTGATAGATACTGTCCCATCACTGATAGATACTGTCCCATCACTGATAGATACTGTCCCATCACTGATAGATACTGTCCCATCACTGATAGATACTGTCCCATCACTGATAGATACTGTCCCATCACTGATAGATACTGTCCCATCACTGATAGATACTGTCCCATCACTGATAGATACTGTCCCATCACTGATAGATACTGTCCCATCACTGATAGATACTGTCCCATCACTGATAGATACTGTCCCATCACTGATAGATACTGTCCCATCACTGATAGATACTGTCCCATCACTGATAGATACTGTCCCATCACTGATAGATACTGTCCCATCACTGATAGATACTGTCCCATCACTGATAGATACTGTCCAATCACTGATAGATACTGTCCCATCACTGATAGATACTGTCCCATCACTGATAGATACTGTCCCATCACTGATAGATACTGTCCCATCACTGATAGATACTGTCCCATCACTGATAGATACTGTCCCATCACTGATAGATACTGTCCCATCACTGATAGATACTGTCCCATCACTGATAGATACTGTCCCATCACTGATAGATACTGTCCCATCACTGATAGATACTGTCCCATCACTGATAGATACTGTCCCATCACTGATAGATACTGTCCCATCACTGATAGATACTGTCCCATCACTGATAGATACTGTCCCATCACTGATAGATACTGTCCCATCACTGATAGATACTGTCCCATCACTGATAGATACTGTCCCATCACTGATAGATACTGTCCCATCACTGATAGATACTGTCCCATCACTGATAGATACTGTCCCATCACTGATAGATACTGTCCCATCACTGATAGATACTGTCCCATCACTGATAGATACTGTCCCATCACTGATAGATACTGTCCCATCACTGATAGATACTGTCCCATCACTGATAGATACTGTCCCATCACTGATAGATACTGTCCCATCACTGATAGATACTGACCCATCACTGATAGATACTGTCCCATCACTGATAGATACTGTCCCATCACTGATAGATACTGTCCCATCACTGATAGATACTGTCCCATCACTGATAGATACTGTCCCATCACTGATAGATACTGTCCCATCACTGATAGATACTGTCCCATCACTGATAGATACTGTCCCATCACTGATAGATACTGTCCCATCACTGATAGATACTGTCCCATCACTGATAGATACTGTCCCATCACTGATAGATACTGTCCCATCACTGATAGATACTGTCCCATCACTGATAGATACTGTCCCATCACTGATAGATACTGTCCCATCACTGATAGATACTGTCCAATCACTGATAGATACTGTCCCATCACTGATAGATACTGTCCCATCACTGATAGATACTGTCCCATCACTGATAGATACTGTCCAATCACTGATAGATACTGTCCCATCACTGATAGATACTGTCCCATCACTGATAGATACTGTCCCATCACTGATAGATACTGTCCCATCACTGATAGATACTGTCCCATCACTGATAGATACTGTCCCATCACTGATAGATACTGTCCCATCACTGATAGATACTGTCCCATCACTGATAGATACTGTCCCATCACTGATAGATACTGTCCCATCACTGATAGATACTGTCCCATCACTGATAGATACTGTCCCATCACTGATAGATACTGTCCCATCACTGATAGATACTGTCCCATCACTGATAGATACTGTCCCATCACTGATAGATACTGTCCCATCACTGATAGATACTGTCCCATCACTGATAGATACTGTCCCATCACTGATAGATACTGTCCCATCACTGATAGATACTGTCCCATCACTGATAGATACTGTCCCATCACTGATAGATACTGTCCCATCACTGATAGATACTGTCCCATCACTGATAGATACTGTCCCATCACTGATAGATACTGTCCCATCACTGATAGATACTGTCCCATCACTGATAGATACTGTCCCATCACTGATAGATACTGTCCCATCACTGATAGATACTGTCCCATCACTGATAGATACTGTCCCATCACTGATAGATACTGTCCCATCACTGATAGATACTGTCCCATCACTGATAGATACTGTCCCATCACTGATAGATACTGTCCCATCACTGATAGATACTGTCCCATCACTGATAGATACTGTCCCATCACTGATAGATACTGTCCCATCACTGATAGATACTGTCCCATCACTGATAGATACTGTCCATCACTGATAGATACTGTCCCATCACTGATAGATACTGTCCCATCACTGATAGATACTGTCCCATCACTGATAGATACTGTCCCATCACTGATAGATACTGTCCCATCACTGATAGATACTGTCCCATCACTGATAGATACTGTCCCATCACTGATAGATACTGTCCCATCACTGATAGATACTGTCCCATCACTGATAGATACTGTCCATCACTGATAGATACTGTCCCATCACTGATAGATACTGTCCCATCACTGATAGATACTGTCCCATCACTGATAGATACTGTCCCATCACTGATAGATACTGTCCCATCACTGATAGATACTGTCCCATCACTGATAGATACTGTCCCATCACTGATAGATACTGTCCCATCACTGATAGATACTGTCCCATCACTGATAGATACTGTCCCATCACTGATAGATACTGTCCCATCACTGATAGATACTGTCCAATCACTGATAGATACTGTCCCATCACTGATAGATACTGTCCCATCACTGATAGATACTGTCCCATCACTGATAGATACTGTCCCATCACTGATAGATACTGTCCCATCACTGATAGATACTGTCCCATCACTGATAGATACTGACCCATCACTGATAGATACTGTCCCATCACTGATAGATACTGTCCCATCACTGATAGATACTGTCCCATCACTGATAGATACTGTCCCATCACTGATAGATACTGTCCCATCACTGATAGATACTGTCCCATCACTGATAGATACTGTCCCATCACTGATAGATACTGTCCCATCACTGATAGATACTGTCCCATCACTGATAGATACTGTCCCATCACTGATAGATACTGTCCCATCACTGATAGATACTGTCCCATCACTGATAGATACTGTCCCATCACTGATAGATACTGTCCCATCACTGATAGATACTGTCCCATCACTGATAGATACTGTCCCATCACTGATAGATACTGTCCCATCACTGATAGATACTGTCCCATCACTGATAGATACTGTCCCATCACTGATAGATACTGTCCCATCACTGATAGATACTGTCCCATCACTGATAGATACTGTCCCATCACTGATAGATACTGTCCCATCACTGATAGATACTGTCCCATCACTGATAGATACTGTCCCATCACTGATAGATACTGTCCCATCACTGATAGATACTGTCCCATCACTGATAGATACTGTCCCATCACTGATAGATACTGTCCCATCACTGATAGATACTGTCCCATCACTGATAGATACTGTCCCATCACTGATAGATACTGTCCCATCACTGATAGATACTGTCCCATCACTGATAGATACTGTCCCATCACTGATAGATACTGTCCCATCACTGATAGATACTGTCCCATCACTGATAGATACTGTCCCATCACTGATAGATACTGTCCCATCACTGATAGATACTGTCCCATCACTGATAGATACTGTCCCATCACTGATAGATACTGTCCCATCACTGATAGATACTGTCCCATCACTGATAGATACTGTCCCATCACTGATAGATACTGTCCCATCACTGATAGATACTGTCCCATCACTGATAGATACTGTCCCATCACTGATAGATACTGTCCCATCACTGATAGATACTGTCCCATCACTGATAGATACTGTCCCATCACTGATAGATACTGTCCCATCACTGATAGATACTGTCCATCACTGATAGATACTGTCCCATCACTGATAGATACTGTCCCATCACTGATAGATACTGTCCCATCACTGATAGATACTGTCCCATCACTGATAGATACTGTCCCATCACTGATAGATACTGTCCCATCACTGATAGATACTGTCCCATCACTGATAGATACTGTCCCATCACTGATAGATACTGTCCCATCACTGATAGATACTGTCCCATCACTGATAGATACTGTCCCATCACTGATAGATACTGTCCCATCACTGATAGATACTGTCCCATCACTGATAGATACTGTCCCATCACTGATAGATACTGTCCCATCACTGATAGATACTGTCCCATCACTGATAGATACTGTCCCATCACTGATAGATACTGTCCCATCACTGATAGATACTGTCCCATCACTGATAGATACTGTCCCATCACTGATAGATACTGTCCCATCACTGATAGATACTGTCCCATCACTGATAGATACTGTCCCATCACTGATAGATACTGTCCCATCACTGATAGATACTGTCCCATCACTGATAGATACTGTCCCATCACTGATAGATACTGTCCCATCACTGATAGATACTGTCCCATCACTGATAGATACTGTCCCATCACTGATAGATACTGTCCCATCACTGATAGATACTGTCCCATCACTGATAGATACTGTCCCATCACTGATAGATACTGTCCCATCACTGATAGATACTGTCCCATCACTGATAGATACTGTCCCATCACTGATAGATACTGTCCCATCACTGATAGATACTGTCCCATCACTGATAGATACTGTCCAATCACTGATAGATACTGTCCCATCACTGATAGATACTGTCCCATCACTGATAGATACTGTCCCATCACTGATAGATACTGTCCCATCACTGATAGATACTGTCCCATCACTGATAGATACTGTCCCATCACTGATAGATACTGTCCCATCACTGATAGATACTGTCCCATCACTGATAGATACTGTCCCATCACTGATAGATACTGTCCCATCACTGATAGATACTGTCCCATCACTGATAGATACTGTCCCATCACTGATAGATACTGTCCCATCACTGATAGATACTGTCCCATCACTGATAGATACTGTCCCATCACTGATAGATACTGTCCCATCACTGATAGATACTGTCCCATCACTGATAGATACTGTCCCATCACTGATAGATACTGTCCCATCACTGATAGATACTGTCCCATCACTGATAGATACTGTCCCATCACTGATAGATACTGTCCCATCACTGATAGATACTGTCCCATCACTGATAGATACTGTCCCATCACTGATAGATACTGTCCCATCACTGATAGATACTGTCCATCACTGATAGATACTGTCCCATCACTGATAGATACTGTCCCATCACTGATAGATACTGTCCCATCACTGATAGATACTGTCCCATCACTGATAGATACTGTCCCATCACTGATAGATACTGTCCCATCACTGATAGATACTGTCCCATCACTGATAGATACTGTCCCATCACTGATAGATACTGTCCCATCACTGATAGATACTGTCCCATCACTGATAGATACTGTCCCATCACTGATAGATACTGTCCCATCACTGATAGATACTGTCCCATCACTGATAGATACTGTCCCATCACTGATAGATACTGTCCCATCACTGATAGATACTGTCCCATCACTGATAGATACTGTCCCATCACTGATAGATACTGTCCCATCACTGATAGATACTGTCCCATCACTGATAGATACTGTCCCATCACTGATAGATACTGTCCCATCACTGATAGATACTGTCCCATCACTGATAGATACTGTCCCATCACTGATAGATACTGTCCCATCACTGATAGATACTGTCCCATCACTGATAGATACTGTCCCATCACTGATAGATACTGTCCCATCACTGATAGATACTGTCCAATCACTGATAGATACTGTCCCATCACTGATAGATACTGTCCCATCACTGATAGATACTGTCCAATCACTGATAGATACTGTCCCATCACTGATAGATACTGTCCCATCACTGATAGATACTGTCCAATCACTGATAGATACTGACCCATCACTGATAGATACTGTCCCATCACTGATAGATACTGTCCCATCACTGATAGATACTGTCCCATCACTGATAGATACTGTCCCATCACTGATAGATACTGTCCCATCACTGATAGATACTGTCCCATCACTGATAGATACTGTCCCATCACTGATAGATACTGTCCCATCACTGATAGATACTGTCCCATCACTGATAGATACTGTCCCATCACTGATAGATACTGTCCCATCACTGATAGATACTGTCCCATCACTGATAGATACTGTCCCATCACTGATAGATACTGTCCCATCACTGATAGATACTGTCCCATCACTGATAGATACTGTCCCATCACTGATAGATACTGTCCCATCACTGATAGATACTGTCCCATCACTGATAGATACTGTCCCATCACTGATAGATACTGTCCCATCACTGATAGATACTGTCCCATCACTGATAGATACTGTCCCATCACTGATAGATACTGTCCCATCACTGATAGATACTGTCCCATCACTGATAGATACTGTCCCATCACTGATAGATACTGTCCCATCACTGATAGATACTGTCCCATCACTGATAGATACTGTCCCATCACTGATAGATACTGTCCCATCACTGATAGATACTGTCCCATCACTGATAGATACTGTCCCATCACTGATAGATACTGTCCCATCACTGATAGATACTGTCCCATCACTGATAGATACTGTCCCATCACTGATAGATACTGTCCCATCACTGATAGATACTGTCCCATCACTGATAGATACTGTCCCATCACTGATAGATACTGTCCCATCACTGATAGATACTGTCCCATCACTGATAGATACTGTCCCATCACTGATAGATACTGTCCCATCACTGATAGATACTGTCCCATCACTGATAGATACTGTCCCATCACTGATAGATACTGTCCCATCACTGATAGATACTGTCCCATCACTGATAGATACTGTCCAATCACTGATAGATACTGACCCATCACTGATAGATACTGTCCCATCACTGATAGATACTGTCCCATCACTGATAGATACTGTCCCATCACTGATAGATACTGTCCCATCACTGATAGATACTGTCCCATCACTGATAGATACTGTCCCATCACTGATAGATACTGTCCCATCACTGATAGATACTGTCCCATCACTGATAGATACTGTCCCATCACTGATAGATACTGTCCCATCACTGATAGATACTGTCCCATCACTGATAGATACTGTCCCATCACTGATAGATACTGTCCCATCACTGATAGATACTGTCCCATCACTGATAGATACTGTCCCATCACTGATAGATACTGTCCCATCACTGATAGATACTGTCCCATCACTGATAGATACTGTCCCATCACTGATAGATACTGTCCCATCACTGATAGATACTGTCCCATCACTGATAGATACTGTCCCATCACTGATAGATACTGTCCCATCACTGATAGATACTGTCCCATCACTGATAGATACTGTCCCATCACTGATAGATACTGTCCCATCACTGATAGATACTGTCCCATCACTGATAGATACTGTCCCATCACTGATAGATACTGTCCCATCACTGATAGATACTGTCCCATCACTGATAGATACTGTCCCATCACTGATAGATACTGTCCCATCACTGATAGATACTGTCCCATCACTGATAGATACTGTCCCATCACTGATAGATACTGTCCCATCACTGATAGATACTGTCCCATCACTGATAGATACTGTCCCATCACTGATAGATACTGTCCCATCACTGATAGATACTGTCCCATCACTGATAGATACTGTCCCATCACTGATAGATACTGTCCCATCACTGATAGATACTGTCCCATCACTGATAGATACTGTCCCATCACTGATAGATACTGTCCCATCACTGATAGATACTGTCCCATCACTGATAGATACTGTCCCATCACTGATAGATACTGTCCCATCACTGATAGATACTGTCCCATCACTGATAGATACTGACCCATCACTGATAGATACTGTCCCATCACTGATAGATACTGTCCCATCACTGATAGATACTGTCCCATCACTGATAGATACTGTCCCATCACTGATAGATACTGTCCCATCACTGATAGATACTGTCCCATCACTGATAGATACTGTCCCATCACTGATAGATACTGTCCCATCACTGATAGATACTGTCCCATCACTGATAGATACTGTCCCATCACTGATAGATACTGTCCCATCACTGATAGATACTGTCCCATCACTGATAGATACTGTCCCATCACTGATAGATACTGACCCATCACTGATAGATACTGTCCCATCACTGATAGATACTGTCCCATCACTGATAGATACTGTCCCATCACTGATAGATACTGTCCCATCACTGATAGATACTGTCCCATCACTGATAGATACTGTCCCATCACTGATAGATACTGTCCCATCACTGATAGATACTGTCCCATCACTGATAGATACTGTCCCATCACTGATAGATACTGTCCCATCACTGATAGATACTGTCCCATCACTGATAGATACTGTCCCATCACTGATAGATACTGTCCCATCACTGATAGATACTGTCCCATCACTGATAGATACTGTCCCATCACTGATAGATACTGTCCCATCACTGATAGATACTGTCCCATCACTGATAGATACTGTCCCATCACTGATAGATACTGTCCCATCACTGATAGATACTGTCCCATCACTGATAGATACTGTCCCATCACTGATAGATACTGTCCCATCACTGATAGATACTGTCCCATCACTGATAGATACTGTCCCATCACTGATAGATACTGTCCCATCACTGATAGATACTGTCCCATCACTGATAGATACTGTCCCATCACTGATAGATACTGTCCCATCACTGATAGATACTGTCCCATCACTGATAGATACTGTCCCATCACTGATAGATACTGTCCCATCACTGATAGATACTGTCCCATCACTGATAGATACTGTCCCATCACTGATAGATACTGTCCCATCACTGATAGATACTGTCCCATCACTGATAGATACTGTCCCATCACTGATAGATACTGTCCCATCACTGATAGATACTGTCCCATCACTGATAGATACTGTCCCATCACTGATAGATACTGTCCCATCACTGATAGATACTGTCCCATCACTGATAGATACTGTCCCATCACTGATAGATACTGTCCCATCACTGATAGATACTGTCCCATCACTGATAGATACTGTCCCATCACTGATAGATACTGTCCCATCACTGATAGATACTGTCCAATCACTGATAGATACTGACCCATCACTGATAGATACTGTCCCATCACTGATAGATACTGTCCAATCACTGATAGATACTGACCCATCACTGATAGATACTGTCCCATCACTGATAGATACTGTCCCATCACTGATAGATACTGTCCCATCACTGATAGATACTGTCCCATCACTGATAGATACTGTCCCATCACTGATAGATACTGTCCCATCACTGATAGATACTGTCCCATCACTGATAGATACTGTCCCATCACTGATAGATACTGTCCCATCACTGATAGATACTGTCCCATCACTGATAGATACTGTCCCATCACTGATAGATACTGTCCCATCACTGATAGATACTGTCCCATCACTGATAGATACTGTCCCATCACTGATAGATACTGTCCCATCACTGATAGATACTGTCCCATCACTGATAGATACTGTCCCATCACTGATAGATACTGTCCCATCACTGATAGATACTGTCCCATCACTGATAGATACTGTCCCATCACTGATAGATACTGTCCCATCACTGATAGATACTGTCCCATCACTGATAGATACTGTCCCATCACTGATAGATACTGTCCCATCACTGATAGATACTGTCCAATCACTGATAGATACTGTCCCATCACTGATAGATACTGTCCCATCACTGATAGATACTGTCCCATCACTGATAGATACTGTCCCATCACTGATAGATACTGTCCCATCACTGATAGATACTGTCCCATCACTGATAGATACTGTCCCATCACTGATAGATACTGTCCCATCACTGATAGATACTGTCCCATCACTGATAGATACTGTCCCATCACTGATAGATACTGTCCCATCACTGATAGATACTGTCCCATCACTGATAGATACTGTCCCATCACTGATAGATACTGTCCCATCACTGATAGATACTGTCCCATCACTGATAGATACTGTCCCATCACTGATAGATACTGTCCCATCACTGATAGATACTGTCCCATCACTGATAGATACTGTCCCATCACTGATAGATACTGTCCCATCACTGATAGATACTGTCCCATCACTGATAGATACTGTCCCATCACTGATAGATACTGTCCCATCACTGATAGATACTGTCCCATCACTGATAGATACTGTCCCATCACTGATAGATACTGTCCCATCACTGATAGATACTGTCCCATCACTGATAGATACTGTCCCATCACTGATAGATACTGTCCCATCACTGATAGATACTGTCCCATCACTGATAGATACTGTCCCATCACTGATAGATACTGTCCCATCACTGATAGATACTGTCCCATCACTGATAGATACTGTCCCATCACTGATAGATACTGTCCCATCACTGATAGATACTGTCCCATCACTGATAGATACTGTCCCATCACTGATAGATACTGTCCCATCACTGATAGATACTGTCCCATCACTGATAGATACTGTCCCATCACTGATAGATACTGTCCCATCACTGATAGATACTGTCCCATCACTGATAGATACTGTCCCATCACTGATAGATACTGTCCCATCACTGATAGATACTGTCCCATCACTGATAGATACTGTCCCATCACTGATAGATACTGTCCCATCACTGATAGATACTGTCCCATCACTGATAGATACTGTCCCATCACTGATAGATACTGTCCCATCACTGATAGATACTGTCCCATCACTGATAGATACTGTCCAATCACTGATAGATACTGTCCCATCACTGATAGATACTGTCCCATCACTGATAGATACTGTCCCATCACTGATAGATACTGTCCCATCACTGATAGATACTGTCCCATCACTGATAGATACTGTCCCATCACTGATAGATACTGTCCCATCACTGATAGATACTGTCCATCACTGATAGATACTGTCCCATCACTGATAGATACTGTCCCATCACTGATAGATACTGTCCCATCACTGATAGATACTGTCCCATCACTGATAGATACTGTCCCATCACTGATAGATACTGTCCCATCACTGATAGATACTGTCCCATCACTGATAGATACTGTCCCATCACTGATAGATACTGACCCATCACTGATAGATACTGTCCCATCACTGATAGATACTGTCCAATCACTGATAGATACTGTCCCATCACTGATAGATACTGTCCCATCACTGATAGATACTGTCCCATCACTGATAGATACTGACCCATCACTGATAGATACTGTCCCATCACTGATAGATACTGTCCCATCACTGATAGATACTGTCCCATCACTGATAGATACTGTCCCATCACTGATAGATACTGTCCATCACTGATAGATACTGTCCCATCACTGATAGATACTGTCCCATCACTGATAGATACTGTCCCATCACTGATAGATACTGTCCCATCACTGATAGATACTGTCCCATCACTGATAGATACTGTCCCATCACTGATAGATACTGTCCCATCACTGATAGATACTGTCCCATCACTGATAGATACTGTCCCATCACTGATAGATACTGTCCCATCACTGATAGATACTGTCCCATCACTGATAGATACTGTCCCATCACTGATAGATACTGTCCCATCACTGATAGATACTGTCCCATCACTGATAGATACTGTCCCATCACTGATAGATACTGTCCCATCACTGATAGATACTGTCCCATCACTGATAGATACTGTCCCATCACTGATAGATACTGTCCCATCACTGATAGATACTGTCCCATCACTGATAGATACTGTCCCATCACTGATAGATACTGTCCCATCACTGATAGATACTGTCCCATCACTGATAGATACTGTCCCATCACTGATAGATACTGTCCCATCACTGATAGATACTGTCCCATCACTGATAGATACTGTCCCATCACTGATAGATACTGTCCCATCACTGATAGATACTGTCCCATCACTGATAGATACTGTCCCATCACTGATAGATACTGTCCCATCACTGATAGATACTGTCCCATCACTGATAGATACTGTCCCATCACTGATAGATACTGTCCCATCACTGATAGATACTGTCCCATCACTGATAGATACTGTCCCATCACTGATAGATACTGTCCCATCACTGATAGATACTGTCCCATCACTGATAGATACTGTCCCATCACTGATAGATACTGTCCCATCACTGATAGATACTGTCCCATCACTGATAGATACTGTCCCATCACTGATAGATACTGTCCCATCACTGATAGATACTGTCCCATCACTGATAGATACTGTCCCATCACTGATAGATACTGTCCCATCACTGATAGATACTGTCCCATCACTGATAGATACTGTCCCATCACTGATAGATACTGTCCCATCACTGATAGATACTGTCCCATCACTGATAGATACTGTCCCATCACTGATAGATACTGTCCCATCACTGATAGATACTGTCCCATCACTGATAGATACTGTCCCATCACTGATAGATACTGTCCCATCACTGATAGATACTGTCCCATCACTGATAGATACTGTCCCATCACTGATAGATACTGTCCCATCACTGATAGATACTGTCCCATCACTGATAGATACTGTCCCATCACTGATAGATACTGTCCCATCACTGATAGATACTGTCCCATCACTGATAGATACTGTCCCATCACTGATAGATACTGTCCCATCACTGATAGATACTGTCCCATCACTGATAGATACTGTCCCATCACTGATAGATACTGTCCCATCACTGATAGATACTGTCCCATCACTGATAGATACTGTCCCATCACTGATAGATACTGTCCCATCACTGATAGATACTGTCCCATCACTGATAGATACTGTCCCATCACTGATAGATACTGTCCCATCACTGATAGATACTGTCCCATCACTGATAGATACTGTCCCATCACTGATAGATACTGTCCCATCACTGATAGATACTGTCCCATCACTGATAGATACTGTCCCATCACTGATAGATACTGTCCAATCACTGATAGATACTGTCCCATCACTGATAGATACTGTCCCATCACTGATAGATACTGTCCCATCACTGATAGATACTGTCCCATCACTGATAGATACTGTCCCATCACTGATAGATACTGTCCCATCACTGATAGATACTGTCCAATCACTGATAGATACTGTCCCATCACTGATAGATACTGTCCCATCACTGATAGATACTGTCCCATCACTGATAGATACTGTCCCATCACTGATAGATACTGTCCCATCACTGATAGATACTGTCCCATCACTGATAGATACTGTCCCATCACTGATAGATACTGTCCCATCACTGATAGATACTGTCCCATCACTGATAGATACTGTCCCATCACTGATAGATACTGTCCCATCACTGATAGATACTGTCCCATCACTGATAGATACTGTCCCATCACTGATAGATACTGTCCCATCACTGATAGATACTGTCCCATCACTGATAGATACTGTCCCATCACTGATAGATACTGTCCCATCACTGATAGATACTGTCCCATCACTGATAGATACTGTCCCATCACTGATAGATACTGTCCCATCACTGATAGATACTGTCCCATCACTGATAGATACTGTCCCATCACTGATAGATACTGTCCCATCACTGATAGATACTGTCCCATCACTGATAGATACTGTCCCATCACTGATAGATACTGTCCCATCACTGATAGATACTGTCCCATCACTGATAGATACTGTCCAATCACTGATAGATACTGTCCCATCACTGATAGATACTGTCCCATCACTGATAGATACTGTCCCATCACTGATAGATACTGTCCCATCACTGATAGATACTGTCCCATCACTGATAGATACTGTCCCATCACTGATAGATACTGTCCAATCACTGATAGATACTGTCCCATCACTGATAGATACTGTCCCATCACTGATAGATACTGTCCCATCACTGATAGATACTGTCCCATCACTGATAGATACTGTCCCATCACTGATAGATACTGTCCCATCACTGATAGATACTGTCCCATCACTGATAGATACTGTCCCATCACTGATAGATACTGTCCCATCACTGATAGATACTGTCCCATCACTGATAGATACTGTCCCATCACTGATAGATACTGTCCCATCACTGATAGATACTGTCCCATCACTGATAGATACTGTCCCATCACTGATAGATACTGTCCCATCACTGATAGATACTGTCCCATCACTGATAGATACTGTCCCATCACTGATAGATACTGTCCCATCACTGATAGATACTGTCCCATCACTGATAGATACTGTCCCATCACTGATAGATACTGTCCCATCACTGATAGATACTGTCCCATCACTGATAGATACTGTCCCATCACTGATAGATACTGTCCCATCACTGATAGATACTGACCCATCACTGATAGATACTGTCCCATCACTGATAGATACTGTCCCATCACTGATAGATACTGTCCCATCACTGATAGATACTGTCCCATCACTGATAGATACTGTCCCATCACTGATAGATACTGTCCCATCACTGATAGATACTGTCCCATCACTGATAGATACTGTCCCATCACTGATAGATACTGTCCCATCACTGATAGATACTGTCCCATCACTGATAGATACTGTCCCATCACTGATAGATACTGTCCCATCACTGATAGATACTGTCCCATCACTGATAGATACTGTCCCATCACTGATAGATACTGTCCCATCACTGATAGATACTGTCCCATCACTGATAGATACTGTCCCATCACTGATAGATACTGTCCCATCACTGATAGATACTGTCCCATCACTGATAGATACTGTCCCATCACTGATAGATACTGTCCCATCACTGATAGATACTGTCCCATCACTGATAGATACTGTCCCATCACTGATAGATACTGTCCCATCACTGATAGATACTGTCCCATCACTGATAGATACTGTCCCATCACTGATAGATACTGTCCCATCACTGATAGATACTGTCCCATCACTGATAGATACTGTCCCATCACTGATAGATACTGTCCCATCACTGATAGATACTGTCCCATCACTGATAGATACTGTCCCATCACTGATAGATACTGTCCCATCACTGATAGATACTGTCCCATCACTGATAGATACTGTCCCATCACTGATAGATACTGTCCCATCACTGATAGATACTGTCCCATCACTGATAGATACTGTCCCATCACTGATAGATACTGTCCCATCACTGATAGATACTGTCCCATCACTGATAGATACTGTCCCATCACTGATAGATACTGTCCCATCACTGATAGATACTGTCCCATCACTGATAGATACTGTCCCATCACTGATAGATACTGTCCCATCACTGATAGATACTGTCCCATCACTGATAGATACTGTCCCATCACTGATAGATACTGTCCCATCACTGATAGATACTGTCCCATCACTGATAGATACTGTCCCATCACTGATAGATACTGTCCCATCACTGATAGATACTGTCCCATCACTGATAGATACTGTCCCATCACTGATAGATACTGTCCCATCACTGATAGATACTGTCCCATCACTGATAGATACTGTCCCATCACTGATAGATACTGTCCCATCACTGATAGATACTGTCCCATCACTGATAGATACTGTCCCATCACTGATAGATACTGTCCCATCACTGATAGATACTGTCCCATCACTGATAGATACTGTCCCATCACTGATAGATACTGTCCCATCACTGATAGATACTGTCCCATCACTGATAGATACTGTCCCATCACTGATAGATACTGTCCCATCACTGATAGATACTGTCCCATCACTGATAGATACTGTCCCATCACTGATAGATACTGTCCCATCACTGATAGATACTGTCCATCACTGATAGATACTGTCCCATCACTGATAGATACTGTCCCATCACTGATAGATACTGTCCCATCACTGATAGATACTGTCCCATCACTGATAGATACTGTCCCATCACTGATAGATACTGTCCCATCACTGATAGATACTGTCCCATCACTGATAGATACTGTCCCATCACTGATAGATACTGTCCCATCACTGATAGATACTGTCCCATCACTGATAGATACTGTCCCATCACTGATAGATACTGTCCCATCACTGATAGATACTGTCCCATCACTGATAGATACTGTCCCATCACTGATAGATACTGTCCCATCACTGATAGATACTGTCCCATCACTGATAGATACTGTCCCATCACTGATAGATACTGTCCCATCACTGATAGATACTGTCCCATCACTGATAGATACTGTCCCATCACTGATAGATACTGTCCCATCACTGATAGATACTGTCCCATCACTGATAGATACTGTCCCATCACTGATAGATACTGTCCATCACTGATAGATACTGTCCCATCACTGATAGATACTGTCCCATCACTGATAGATACTGTCCCATCACTGATAGATACTGTCCATCACTGATAGATACTGTCCCATCACTGATAGATACTGTCCCATCACTGATAGATACTGTCCCATCACTGATAGATACTGTCCCATCACTGATAGATACTGTCCCATCACTGATAGATACTGTCCCATCACTGATAGATACTGTCCAATCACTGATAGATACTGTCCCATCACTGATAGATACTGTCCCATCACTGATAGATACTGTCCCATCACTGATAGATACTGTCCCATCACTGATAGATACTGTCCCATCACTGATAGATACTGTCCCATCACTGATAGATACTGTCCCATCACTGATAGATACTGTCCCATCACTGATAGATACTGTCCCATCACTGATAGATACTGTCCCATCACTGATAGATACTGTCCCATCACTGATAGATACTGTCCCATCACTGATAGATACTGTCCAATCACTGATAGATACTGACCCATCACTGATAGATACTGTCCCATCACTGATAGATACTGTCCCATCACTGA
The DNA here is from genome assembly GCA_030390025.1 of Squalus acanthias. Taxonomy (NCBI): domain Eukaryota; kingdom Metazoa; phylum Chordata; class Chondrichthyes; order Squaliformes; family Squalidae; genus Squalus; species Squalus acanthias. The sequence goes on from CM059439.1 coordinate 88,504,139, forward strand.
TAGATACTGTCCCATCACTGATAGATACTGTCCCATCACTGATAGATACTGTCCCATCACTGATAGATACTGTCCCATCACTGATAGATACTGTCCCATCACTGATAGATACTGTCCCATCACTGATAGATACTGACCCATCACTGATAGATACTGTCCCATCACTGATAGATACTGTCCCATCACTGATAGATACTGTCCCATCACTGATAGATACTGTCCCATCACTGATAGATACTGTCCCATCACTGATAGATACTGTCCCATCACTGATAGATACTGTCCCATCACTGATAGATACTGTCCATCACTGATAGATACTGTCCAATCACTGATAGATACTGTCCCATCACTGATAGATACTGTCCCATCACTGATAGATACTGTCCCATCACTGATAGATACTGTCCCATCACTGATAGATACTGTCCCATCACTGATAGATACTGTCCCATCACTGATAGATACTGTCCCATCACTGATAGATACTGTCCCATCACTGATAGATACTGTCCAATCACTGATAGATACTGTCCCATCACTGATAGATACTGTCCCATCACTGATAGATACTGTCCCATCACTGATAGATACTGTCCCATCACTGATAGATACTGTCCCATCACTGATAGATACTGTCCCATCACTGATAGATACTGTCCCATCACTGATAGATACTGTCCCATCACTGATAGATACTGTCCCATCACTGATAGATACTGTCCCATCACTGATAGATACTGTCCAATCACTGATAGATACTGTCCCATCACTGATAGATACTGTCCCATCACTGATAGATACTGTCCAATCACTGATAGATACTGTCCCATCACTGATAGATACTGTCCCATCACTGATAGATACTGTCCCATCACTGATAGATACTGTCCCATCACTGATAGATACTGTCCAATCACTGATAGATACTGTCCCATCACTGATAGATACTGTCCCATCACTGATAGATACTGTCCCATCACTGATAGATACTGTCCAATCACTGATAGATACTGTCCCATCACTGATAGATACTGTCCCATCACTGATAGATACTGTCCCATCACTGATAGATACTGTCCCATCACTGATAGATACTGTCCCATCACTGATAGATACTGTCCCATCACTGATAGATACTGTCCCATCACTGATAGATACTGTCCCATCACTGATAGATACTGTCCCATCACTGATAGATACTGTCCAATCACTGATAGATACTGTCCCATCACTGATAGATACTGTCCCATCACTGATAGATACTGTCCCATCACTGATAGATACTGTCCCATCACTGATAGATACTGTCCCATCACTGATAGATACTGTCCCATCACTGATAGATACTGTCCCATCACTGATAGATACTGTCCCATCACTGATAGATACTGTCCCATCACTGATAGATACTGTCCCATCACTGATAGATACTGTCCCATCACTGATAGATACTGTCCCATCACTGATAGATACTGTCCCATCACTGATAGATACTGTCCCATCACTGATAGATACTGTCCCATCACTGATAGATACTGTCCATCACTGATAGATACTGTCCCATCACTGATAGATACTGTCCCATCACTGATAGATACTGTCCATCACTGATAGATACTGTCCCATCACTGATAGATACTGTCCAATCACTGATAGATACTGTCCCATCACTGATAGATACTGTCCCATCACTGATAGATACTGTCCCATCACTGATAGATACTGTCCCATCACTGATAGATACTGTCCAATCACTGATAGATACTGTCCCATCACTGATAGATACTGTCCCATCACTGATAGATACTGTCCCATCACTGATAGATACTGTCCCATCACTGATAGATACTGTCCCATCACTGATAGATACTGTCCCATCACTGATAGATACTGACCCATCACTGATAGATACTGTCCCATCACTGATAGATACTGTCCCATCACTGATAGATACTGTCCCATCACTGATAGATACTGTCCAATCACTGATAGATACTGTCCAATCACTGATAGATACTGTCCCATCACTGATAGATACTGTCCATTCACTGATAGATACTGACCCATCACTGATAGATACTGTCCCATCACTGATAGATACTGTCCCATCACTGATAGATACTGTCCAATCACTGATAGATACTGTCCCATCACTGATAGATACTGTCCCATCACTGATAGATACTGTCCCATCACTGATAGATACTGTCCCATCACTGATAGATACTGTCCCATCACTGATAGATACTGTCCCATCACTGATAGATACTGTCCAATCACTGATAGATACTGTCCCATCACTGATAGATACTGTCCCATCACTGATAGATACTGTCCCATCACTGATAGATACTGTCCCATCACTGATAGATACTGTCCCATCACTGATAGATACTGTCCCATCACTGATAGATACTGTCCCATCACTGATAGATACTGTCCCATCACTGATAGATACTGTCCCATCACTGATAGATACTGTCCCATCACTGATAGATACTGTCCCATCACTGATAGATACTGTCCCATCACTGATAGATACTGTCCATCACTGATAGATACTGTCCCATCACTGATAGATACTGTCCCATCACTGATAGATACTGTCCCATCACTGATAGATACTGTCCCATCACTGATAGATACTGTCCCATCACTGATAGATACTGTCCCATCACTGATAGATACTGTCCCATCACTGATAGATACTGTCCCATCACTGATAGATACTGTCCCATCACTGATAGATACTGTCCCATCACTGATAGATACTGTCCCATCACTGATAGATACTGTCCCATCACTGATAGATACTGTCCCATCACTGATAGATACTGTCCCATCACTGATAGATACTGTCCCATCACTGATAGATACTGTCCCATCACTGATAGATACTGTCCCATCACTGATAGATACTGTCCCATCACTGATAGATACTGTCCCATCACTGATAGATACTGTCCAATCACTGATAGATACTGTCCCATCACTGATAGATACTGTCCCATCACTGATAGATACTGTCCCATCACTGATAGATACTGTCCCATCACTGATAGATACTGTCCCATCACTGATAGATACTGTCCCATCACTGATAGATACTGTCCCATCACTGATAGATACTGTCCCATCACTGATAGATACTGTCCCATCACTGATAGATACTGTCCCATCACTGATAGATACTGTCCCATCACTGATAGATACTGTCCCATCACTGATAGATACTGTCCCATCACTGATAGATACTGTCCCATCACTGATAGATACTGTCCAATCACTGATAGATACTGTCCCATCACTGATAGATACTGTCCATCACTGATAGATACTGTCCAATCACTGATAGATACTGTCCCATCACTGATAGATACTGTCCCATCACTGATAGATACTGTCCCATCACTGATAGATACTGTCCAATCACTGATAGATACTGTCCCATCACTGATAGATACTGTCCCATCACTGATAGATACTGTCCCATCACTGATAGATACTGTCCCATCACTGATAGATACTGTCCCATCACTGATAGATACTGTCCCATCACTGATAGATACTGTCCCATCACTGATAGATACTGTCCAATCACTGATAGATACTGTCCCATCACTGATAGATACTGTCCCATCACTGATAGATACTGTCCCATCACTGATAGATACTGTCCCATCACTGATAGATACTGTCCCATCACTGATAGATACTGTCCCATCACTGATAGATACTGTCCCATCACTGATAGATACTGTCCAATCACTGATAGATACTGTCCCATCACTGATAGATACTGTCCCATCACTGATAGATACTGTCCCATCACTGATAGATACTGTCCCATCACTGATAGATACTGTCCCATCACTGATAGATACTGTCCCATCACTGATAGATACTGTCCCATCACTGATAGATACTGTCCCATCACTGATAGATACTGTCCCATCACTGATAGATACTGTCCCATCACTGATAGATACTGTCCAATCACTGATAGATACTGTCCCATCACTGATAGATACTGTCCCATCACTGATAGATACTGTCCCATCACTGATAGATACTGTCCCATCACTGATAGATACTGTCCCATCACTGATAGATACTGTCCCATCACTGATAGATACTGTCCCATCACTGATAGATACTGTCCCATCACTGATAGATACTGTCCCATCACTGATAGATACTGTCCCATCACTGATAGATACTGTCCCATCACTGATAGATACTGTCCCATCACTGATAGATACTGTCCCATCACTGATAGATACTGTCCAATCACTGATAGATACTGACCCATCACTGATAGATACTGTCCCATCACTGATAGATACTGTCCAATCACTGATAGATACTGACCCATCACTGATAGATACTGTCCCATCACTGATAGATACTGTCCCATCACTGATAGATACTGTCCCATCACTGATAGATACTGTCCCATCACTGATAGATACTGTCCCATCACTGATAGATACTGTCCCATCACTGATAGATACTGTCCCATCACTGATAGATACTGTCCCATCACTGATAGATACTGTCCCATCACTGATAGATACTGTCCCATCACTGATAGATACTGTCCCATCACTGATAGATACTGTCCCATCACTGATAGATACTGTCCCATCACTGATAGATACTGTCCCATCACTGATAGATACTGTCCCATCACTGATAGATACTGTCCCATCACTGATAGATACTGTCCCATCACTGATAGATACTGTCCCATCACTGATAGATACTGTCCCATCACTGATAGATACTGTCCCATCACTGATAGATACTGTCCCATCACTGATAGATACTGACCCATCACTGATAGATACTGTCCCATCACTGATAGATACTGTCCCATCACTGATAGATACTGTCCCATCACTGATAGATACTGTCCCATCACTGATAGATACTGTCCCATCACTGATAGATACTGTCCCATCACTGATAGATACTGTCCCATCACTGATAGATACTGTCCCATCACTGATAGATACTGTCCCATCACTGATAGATACTGTCCCATCACTGATAGATACTGTCCCATCACTGATAGATACTGTCCAATCACTGATAGATACTGTCCCATCACTGATAGATACTGTCCCATCACTGATAGATACTGTCCCATCACTGATAGATACTGTCCCATCACTGATAGATACTGTCCCATCACTGATAGATACTGTCCCATCACTGATAGATACTGACCCATCACTGATAGATACTGTCCCATCACTGATAGATACTGTCCCATCACTGATAGATACTGTCCCATCACTGATAGATACTGACCCATCACTGATAGATACTGTCCAATCACTGATAGATACTGTCCCATCACTGATAGATACTGTCCAATCACTGATAGATACTGTCCCATCACTGATAGATACTGTCCCATCACTGATAGATACTGTCCAGTCACTGATAGATACTGTCCCATCACTGATTGATACTGTCCAATCACTGATAGATACTGTCCCATCACTGATAGATACTGTCCCATCACTGATAGATACTGACCCATCACTGATAGATACTGTCCCATCACTGATAGATACTGTCCCATCACTGATAGATACTGTCCCATCACTGATAGATACTGTCCCATCACTGATAGATACTGTCCCATCACTGATAGATACTGTCCCATCACTGATAGATACTGTCCCATCACTGATAGATACTGTCCAATCACTGATAGATACTGTCCAATCACTGATAGATACTGTCCCATCACTGATAGATACTGTCCATTCACTGATAGATACTGTCCCATCACTGATAGATACTGTCCCATCACTGATAGATACTGTCCCATCACTGATAGATACTGTCCAATCACTGATAGATACTGTCCCATCACTGATAGATACTGTCCCATCACTGATAGATACTGTCCCATCACTGATAGATACTGTCCCATCACTGATAGATACTGTCCCATCACTGATAGATACTGTCCCATCACTGATAGATACTGTCCCATCACTGATAGATACTGTCCCATCACTGATAGATACTGACCCATCACTGATAGATACTGTCCCATCACTGATAGATACTGTCCCATCACTGATAGATACTGTCCCATCACTGATAGATACTGTCCCATCACTGATAGATACTGTCCCATCACTGATAGATACTGTCCCATCACTGATAGATACTGTCCCATCACTGATAGATACTGTCCCATCACTGATAGATACTGTCCCATCACTGATAGATACTGTCCCATCACTGATAGATACTGTCCAATCACTGATAGATACTGACCCATCACTGATAGATACTGTCCCATCACTGATAGATACTGTCCAATCACTGATAGATACTGACCCATCACTGATAGATACTGTCCCATCACTGATAGATACTGTCCAATCACTGATAGATACTGACCCATCACTGATAGATACTGTCCCATCACTGATAGATACTGTCCCATCACTGATAGATACTGACCCATCACTGATAGATACTGTCCCATCACTGATAGATACTGTCCAATCACTGATAGATACTGTCCCATCACTGATAGATACTGTCCCATCACTGATAGATACTGTCCAATCACTGATAGATACTGACCCATCACTGATAGATACTGTCCCATCACTGATAGATACTGTCCAATCACTGATAGATACTGTCCAATCACTGATAGATACTGTCTCATCACTGATAGATACTGACCGATCACTGATAGATACTGTCCCATCACTGATAGATACTGTCCAATCACTGATAGATACTGTCCCATCACTGATAGATACTGTCCCATCACTGATAGATACAGTCCCATCACTGATAGATACTGTCCCATCACTGATAGATACTGTCCAATCACTGATAGATACTGACCCATCACTGATAGATAATGCCCCATCACTGATAGATACTGTCCAATCACTGATAGATACTGACCCATCACTGATAGATACTGTCCCATCACTGATAGAGACTGTCCAATCACTGATAGATACTGACCCATCACTGATAGATACTGTCCATCACTGATAGATACTGTCCAATCACTGATAGATACTGACCCATCACTGATAGATACTGTCCCATCACTGATAGATACTGTCCAATCACTGATAGATACTGTCCAATCACTGATAGATACTGACCCATCACTGATAGATACTGTCCCATCACTGATAGATACTGTCCCATCACTGATAGATACTGTCCAATCACTGATAGATACTGTCTCATCACTGATAGATACTGACCGATCACTGATAGATACTGCCCCATCACTGATAGATACTGTCCAATCACTGATAGATACTGTCCCATCACTGATAGATACTGTCCCATCACTGATAGATACAGTCCCATCACTGATAGATACTGTCCCATCACTGATAGATACTGTCCAATCACTGATAGATACTGACCCATCACTGATAGATAATGCCCCATCACTGATAGATACTGTCCAATCACTGATAGATACTGACCCATCACTGATAGATACTGTCCAATCACTGATAGATACTGTCCAATCACTGATAGATACTGTCCCATCACTGATAGATACTGTCCAATCACTGATAGATACTGTCCAATAACTGATAGACACTGTCCAATCACTGACAGATACTGTCCAATCACTGATAGACACAGACCCATCACTGATAGATAATGTCCAATCACTGATAGATACAGACTCATCACTGATAGATACTGTCCCATCACTGATAGATGCTGACCCATCACTAATAGATACTGTCCAATCACTGATAGATACTGACCCATCACTGATAGATACTGTCCCATCACTGATAGATACTGTCCAATCACTGATAGATACTGACCCATCACTGATAGATACTGACCCATCACTGATAGATACTGACCCATCACTGATAGATACTGTCCCATCACTGATAGATACTGTCCCATCACTGATAGATACTGTCCCATCACTGATAGATACTGTCCAATCACTGATAGATACTGTCCAATCACTGATAGATACTGACCCATCACTGATAGATACTGTCCCATCACTGATAGATACTGTCCATCACTGATAGATACTGTCCCATCACTGATAGATACTGACCCATCACTGATAGATACTGTCCCATCACTGATAGATACTGTCCCATCACTGATAGATACTGTCCAATCACTGATAGATACTGTCCAATCACTGATAGATACTGTCCCATCACTGATAGATACTGTCCCATCACTGATAGATACTGTCCCATCACTGATAGATACTGTCCCATCACTGATAGATACTGTCCCATCACTGATAGATACTGTCCCATCACTGATAGATACTGTCCCATCACTGATAGATACTGTCTCATCACTGATAGATACTGTCCCATCACTGATAGATACTGTCCAATCACTGATAGATACTGTCCCATCACTGATAGTTACTGTCCCATCACTGATAGATACTGTCCAATCACTGATAGATACTGTCTCATCACTGATAGATTCTGTCCCATCACTGATAGATACTGTCCCATCACTGATAGATACTGACCCATCACTGATAGATACTGTCCCATCACTGATAGATACTGTCCAATCACTGATAGATACTCTCCCATCACTGATAGATACTGTCCCATCACTGATATTTACTGTCCCATCACTGATAGATACTGTTCAATCACTGATAGATGCTGTCCAATCACTGATAGATACTGTCCAATCACTGATAGATACTGTCCAATCACTGATAGATACTGACCAATCACTGATAGATACTGTCCAATCACTGATAGATACTGTCCAATCACTGATAGATACTGTCCCATCACTGATAGATACTGTCCCATCACTGATAGATACTGTCCAATCACTGATAGATACTGTCCCATCACTGATAGATACTGTCCCATCACTGATAGATACTGTCCCATCACTGATAGATACTGTCCCATCACTGATAGATACTGTCCCATCACTGATAGATACTGTCCCATCACTGATAGATACTGTCCCATCACTGATAGATACTGTCCCATCACTGATAGATACTGACCCATCACTGATAGATACTGTCCCATCACTGATAGATACTGTCCAATCACTGATAGATACTGACCCATCACTGATAGATACTGTCCATCACTGATAGATACTGTCCAATCACTGATAGATACTGACCCATCACTGATAGATACTGTCCCATCACTGATAGATACTGTCCAATCACTGATAGATACTGTCCCATCACTGATAGATACTGTCCCATCACTGATAGATACTGTCCCATCACTGATAGATACTGTCCCATCACTGATAGATACTGTCCAATCACTGATAGATACTGTCCCATCACTGATAGATACTGTCCCATCACTGATAGATACTGTCCCATCACTGATAGATACTGTCCAATCACTGATAGATACTGTCCCATCACTGATAGATACTGTCCCATCACTGATAGATACTGTCCCATCACTGATAGATACTGTCCCATCACTGATAGATACTGACCCATCACTGATAGATACTGTCCCATCACTGATAGATACTGTCCCATCACTGATAGATACTGTCCCATCACTGATAGATACTGTCCCATCACTGATAGATACTGTCCCATCACTGATAGATACTGTCCCATCACTGATAGATACTGTCCCATCACTGATAGATACTGTCCCATCACTGATAGATACTGTCCCATCACTGATAGATACTGTCCATCACTGATAGATACTGTCCCATCACTGATAGATACTGTCCCATCACTGATAGATACTGTCCCATCACTGATAGATACTGTCCCATCACTGATAGATACTGTCCCATCACTGATAGATACTGTCCCATCACTGATAGATACTGTCCCATCACTGATAGATACTGTCCCATCACTGATAGATACTGTCCCATCACTGATAGATACTGTCCCATCACTGATAGATACTGTCCCATCACTGATAGATACTGTCCCATCACTGATAGATACTGTCCCATCACTGATAGATACTGTCCCATCACTGATAGATACTGTCCCATCACTGATAGATACTGTCCCATCACTGATAGATACTGTCCCATCACTGATAGATACTGTCCCATCACTGATAGATACTGTCCAATCACTGATAGATACTGTCCCATCACTGATAGATACTGTCCCATCACTGATAGATACTGTCCCATCACTGATAGATACTGTCCCATCACTGATAGATACTGTCCAATCACTGATAGATACTGACCCATCACTGATAGATACTGTCCCATCACTGATAGATACTGTCCAATCACTGATAGATACTGACCCATCACTGATAGATACTGTCCCATCACTGATAGATACTGTCCAATCACTGATAGATACTGTCCCATCACTGATAGATACTGTCCCATCACTGATAGATACTGTCCCATCACTGATAGATACTGTCCAATCACTGATAGATACTGTCCAATCACTGATAGATACTGTCCCATCACTGATAGATACTGTCCCATCACTGATAGATACTGTCCATCACTGATAGATACTGTCCCATCACTGATAGATACTGTCCCATCACTGATAGATACTGTCCCATCACTGATAGATACTGTCCCATCACTGATAGATACTGTCCCATCACTGATAGATACTGTCCAATCACTGATAGATACTGTCCCATCACTGATAGATACTGTCCCATCACTGATAGATACTGTCCCATCACTGATAGATACTGTCCCATCACTGATAGATACTGTCCCATCACTGATAGATACTGTCCCATCACTGATAGATACTGTCCCATCACTGATAGATACTGTCCCATCACTGATAGATACTGTCCCATCACTGATAGATACTGTCCCATCACTGATAGATACTGTCCCATCACTGATAGATACTGTCCCATCACTGATAGATACTGTCCCATCACTGATAGATACTGTCCCATCACTGATAGATACTGTCCCATCACTGATAGATACTGTCCCATCACTGATAGATACTGTCCCATCACTGATAGATACTGTCCCATCACTGATAGATACTGTCCCATCACTGATAGATACTGTCCCATCACTGATAGATACTGTCCCATCACTGATAGATACTGTCCCATCACTGATAGATACTGTCCCATCACTGATAGATACTGTCCCATCACTGATAGATACTGTCCCATCACTGATAGATACTGTCCAATCACTGATAGATACTGTCCCATCACTGATAGATACTGTCCCATCACTGATAGATACTGTCCAATCACTGATAGATACTGTCCATCACTGATAGATACTGTCCCATCACTGATAGATACTGTCCCATCACTGATAGATACTGTCCCATCACTGATAGATACTGTCCCATCACTGATAGATACTGTCCAATCACTGATAGATACTGTCCCATCACTGATAGATACTGTCCCATCACTGATAGATACTGTCCCATCACTGATAGATACTGTCCCATCACTGATAGATACTGTCCCATCACTGATAGATACTGTCCCATCACTGATAGATACTGTCCCATCACTGATAGATACTGTCCCATCACTGATAGATACTGTCCCATCACTGATAGATACTGTCCCATCACTGATAGATACTGTCCCATCACTGATAGATACTGTCCCATCACTGATAGATACTGTCCAATCACTGATAGATACTGTCCCATCACTGATAGATACTGTCCCATCACTGATAGATACTGTCCCATCACTGATAGATACTGTCCCATCACTGATAGATACTGTCCCATCACTGATAGATACTGTCCCATCACTGATAGATACTGTCCCATCACTGATAGATACTGTCCAATCACTGATAGATACTGACCCATCACTGATAGATACTGTCCCATCACTGATAGATACTGTCCAATCACTGATAGATACTGACCCATCACTGATAGATACTGTCCCATCACTGATAGATACTGTCCCATCACTGATAGATACTGACCCATCACTGATAGATACTGTCCCATCACTGATAGATACTGTCCCATCACTGATAGATACTGTCCATCACTGATAGATACTGACCCATCACTGATAGATACTGTCCCATCACTGATAGATACTGTCCCATCACTGATAGATACTGTCCCATCACTGATAGATACTGTCCCATCACTGATAGATACTGTCCCATCACTGATAGATACTGTCCCATCACTGATAGATACTGTCCCATCACTGATAGATACTGTCCCATCACTGATAGATACTGTCCCATCACTGATAGATACTGTCCCATCACTGATAGATACTGTCCCATCACTGATAGATACTGTCCCATCACTGATAGATACTGTCCCATCACTGATAGATACTGTCCCATCACTGATAGATACTGTCCCATCACTGATAGATACTGTCCCATCACTGATAGATACTGTCCCATCACTGATAGATACTGTCCCATCACTGATAGATACTGTCCCATCACTGATAGATACTGTCCCATCACTGATAGATACTGTCCCATCACTGATAGATACTGTCCCATCACTGATAGATACTGTCCCATCACTGATAGATACTGTCCCATCACTGATAGATACTGTCCCATCACTGATAGATACTGTCCCATCACTGATAGATACTGTCCCATCACTGATAGATACTGTCCCATCACTGATAGATACTGTCCCATCACTGATAGATACTGTCCCATCACTGATAGATACTGTCCCATCACTGATAGATACTGTCCCATCACTGATAGATACTGTCCCATCACTGATAGATACTGTCCCATCACTGATAGATACTGTCCAATCACTGATAGATACTGTCCCATCACTGATAGATACTGTCCCATCACTGATAGATACTGACCCATCACTGATAGATACTGTCCCATCACTGATAGATACTGTCCCATCACTGATAGATACTGTCCCATCACTGATAGATACTGTCCCATCACTGATAGATACTGTCCCATCACTGATAGATACTGTCCCATCACTGATAGATACTGTCCCATCACTGATAGATACTGTCCCATCACTGATAGATACTGTCCCATCACTGATAGATACTGTCCCATCACTGATAGATACTGTCCCATCACTGATAGATACTGTCCCATCACTGATAGATACTGTCCCATCACTGATAGATACTGTCCCATCACTGATAGATACTGTCCATCACTGATAGATACTGTCCCATCACTGATAGATACTGTCCCATCACTGATAGATACTGTCCCATCACTGATAGATACTGTCCCATCACTGATAGATACTGTCCCATCACTGATAGATACTGTCCCATCACTGATAGATACTGTCCCATCACTGATAGATACTGTCCCATCACTGATAGATACTGTCCCATCACTGATAGATACTGTCCCATCACTGATAGATACTGTCCCATCACTGATAGATACTGTCCCATCACTGATAGATACTGTCCCATCACTGATAGATACTGTCCCATCACTGATAGATACTGTCCCATCACTGATAGATACTGTCCCATCACTGATAGATACTGACCCATCACTGATAGATACTGTCCCATCACTGATAGATACTGTCCAATCACTGATAGATACTGTCCCATCACTGATAGATACTGTCCAATCACTGATAGATACTGTCCCATCACTGATAGATACTGTCCCATCACTGATAGATACTGTCCCATCACTGATAGATACTGTCCCATCACTGATAGATACTGTCCCATCACTGATAGATACTGTCCCATCACTGATAGATACTGTCCCATCACTGATAGATACTGTCCAATCACTGATAGATACTGTCCCATCACTGATAGATACTGTCCCATCACTGATAGATACTGTCCAATCACTGATAGATACTGTCCCATCACTGATAGATACTGTCCCATCACTGATAGATACTGTCCCATCACTGATAGATACTGTCCCATCACTGATAGATACTGTCCCATCACTGATAGATACTGTCCAATCACTGATAGATACTGTCCCATCACTGATAGATACTGTCCCATCACTGATAGATACTGTCCCATCACTGATAGATACTGTCCCATCACTGATAGATACTGTCCAATCACTGATAGATACTGACCCATCACTGATAGATACTGTCCCATCACTGATAGATACTGTCCAATCACTGATAGATACTGACCCATCACTGATAGATACTGTCCCATCACTGATAGATACTGTCCCATCACTGATAGATACTGTCCCATCACTGATAGATACTGTCCCATCACTGATAGATACTGTCCCATCACTGATAGATACTGTCCCATCACTGATAGATACTGTCCAATCACTGATAGATACTGTCCCATCACTGATAGATACTGTCCCATCACTGATAGATACTGTCCCATCACTGATAGATACTGTCCCATCACTGATAGATACTGTCCCATCACTGATAGATACTGTCCCATCACTGATAGATACTGTCCCATCACTGATAGATACTGTCCCATCACTGATAGATACTGTCCCATCACTGATAGATACTGTCCCATCACTGATAGATACTGTCCCATCACTGATAGATACTGTCCCATCACTGATAGATACTGTCCCATCACTGATAGATACTGTCCCATCACTGATAGATACTGTCCCATCACTGATAGATACTGTCCCATCACTGATAGATACTGTCCCATCACTGATAGATACTGTCCCATCACTGATAGATACTGTCCCATCACTGATAGATACTGTCCCATCACTGATAGATACTGTCCAATCACTGATAGATACTGTCCCATCACTGATAGATACTGACCCATCACTGATAGATACTGTCCAATCACTGATAGATACTGTCCAATCACTGATAGATACTGTCCCATCACTGATAGATACTGTCCCATCACTGATAGATACTGTCCAATCACTGATAGATACTGTCCCATCACTGATAGATACTGTCCAATCACTGATAGATACTGTCCCATCACTGATAGATACTGTCCCATCACTGATAGATACTGTCCCATCACTGATAGATACTGTCCCATCACTGATAGATACTGACCCATCACTGATAGATACTGTCCAATCACTGATAGATACTGTCCCATCACTGATAGATACTGTCCCATCACTGATAGATACTGTCCCATCACTGATAGATACTGTCCCATCACTGATAGATACTGTCCCATCACTGATAGATACTGTCCCATCACTGATAGATACTGTCCCATCACTGATAGATACTGTCCCATCACTGATAGATACTGTCCCATCACTGATAGATACTGTCCAATCACTGATAGATACTGTCCCATCACTGATAGATACTGTCCCATCACTGATAGATACTGTCCAATCACTGATAGATACTGTCCATCACTGATAGATACTGTCCCATCACTGATAGATACTGTCCCATCACTGATAGATACTGACCCATCACTGATAGATACTGTCCCATCACTGATAGATACTGTCCCATCACTGATAGATACTGTCCCATCACTGATAGATACTGTCCCATCACTGATAGATACTGTCCAATCACTGATAGATACTGTCCCATCACTGATAGATACTGTCCCATCACTGATAGATACTGTCCATCACTGATAGATACTGTCCCATCACTGATAGATACTGTCCCATCACTGATAGATACTGTCCCATCACTGATAGATACTGTCCCATCACTGATAGATACTGTCCCATCACTGATAGATACTGACCCATCACTGATAGATACTGTCCCATCACTGATAGATACTGTCCAATCACTGATAGATACTGTCCAATCACTGATAGATACTGTCCAATCACTGATAGATACTGACCAATCACTGATAGATACTGTCCAATCACTGATAGATACTGTCCAATCACTGATAGATACTGTCCCATCACTGATAGATACTGTCCCATCACTGATAGATACTGTCCCATCACTGATAGATACTGTCCAATCACTGATAGATACTGTCCCATCACTGATAGATACTGTCCCATCACTGATAGATACTGTCCCATCACTGATAGATACTGTCCCATCACTGATAGATACTGTCCCATCACTGATAGATACTGACCCATCACTGATAGATAATGCCCATCACTGATAGATACTGTCCAATCACTGATAGATACTGACCCATCACTGATAGATACTGTCCCATCACTGATAGATACTGTCCAATCACTGATAGATACTGACCCATCACTGATAGATACTGTCCCATCACTGATAGATACTGTCCAATCACTGATAGATACTGACCCATCACTGATAGATACTGTCCCATCACTGATAGATACTGTCCAATCACTGATAGATACTGTCCCATCACTGATAGATACTGACCCATCACTGATAGATACTGTCCCATCACTGATAGATACTGTCCCATCACTGATAGATACTGTCCAATCACTGATAGATACTGTCCCATCACTGATAGATACTGTCCCATCACTGATAGATACTGTCCCATCACTGATAGATACTGTCCAATCACTGATAGATACTGTCCCATCACTGATAGATACTGTCCCATCACTGATAGATACTGTCCCATCACTGATAGATACTGTCCCATCACTGATAGATACTGTCCCATCACTGATAGATACTGTCCCATCACTGATAGATACTGTCCCATCACTGATAGATACTGTCCCATCACTGATAGATACTGTCCAATCACTGATAGATACTGTCCATCACTGATAGATACTGTCCCATCACTGATAGATACTGTCCCATCACTGATAGATACTGTCCCATCACTGATAGATACTGTCCCATCACTGATAGATACTGTCCATCACTGATAGATACTGTCCCATCACTGATAGATACTGTCCCATCACTGATAGATACTGTCCAATCACTGATAGATACTGTCCCATCACTGATAGATACTGTCCCATCACTGATAGATACTGTCCCATCACTGATAGATACTGTCCCATCACTGATAGATACTGTCCCATCACTGATAGATACTGACCCATCACTGATAGATACTGTCCCATCACTGATAGATACTGTCCCATCACTGATAGATACTGTCCCATCACTGATAGATACTGTCCCATCACTGATAGATACTGTCCCATCACTGATAGATACTGTCCCATCACTGATAGATACTGTCCCATCACTGATAGATACTGTCCCATCACTGATAGATACTGTCCCATCACTGATAGATACTGTCCCATCACTGATAGATACTGTCCAATCACTGATAGATACTGTCCCATCACTGATAGATACTGTCCCATCACTGATAGATACTGTCCCATCACTGATAGATACTGTCCCATCACTGATAGATACTGTCCAATCACTGATAGATACTGTCCCATCACTGATAGATACTGACCCATCACTGATAGATACTGTCCCATCACTGATAGATACTGACCCATCACTGATAGATACTGTCCAATCACTGATAGATACTGACCCATCACTGATAGATACTGTCCAATCACTGATAGATACTGTCCCATCACTGATAGACACTGTCCATTCACTGATAGATACTGACCCATCACTGATAGATACTGACCCATCACTGATAGATACTGTCCCATCACTGATAGATACTGTCCCATCACTGATAGATACTGTCCCATCACTGATAGATACTGTCCCATCACTGATAGATACTGTCCCATCACTGATAGATACTGTCCCATCACTGATAGATACTGTCCCATCACTGATAGATACTGTCCCATCACTGATAGATACTGTCCCATCACTGATAGATACTGTCCCATCACTGATAGATACTGTCCCATCACTGATAGATACTGTCCCATCACTGATAGATACTGTCCCATCACTGATAGATACTGTCCCATCACTGATAGATACTGTCCCATCACTGATAGATACTGTCCCATCACTGATAGATACTGTCCCATCACTGATAGATACTGTCCAATCACTGATAGATACTGACCCATCACTGATAGATACTGTCCCATCACTGATAGATACTGTCCAATCACTGATAGATACTGACCCATCACTGATAGATACTGTCCCATCACTGATAGATACTGTCCAATCACTGATAGATACTGACCCATCACTGATAGATACTGTCCCATCACTGATAGATACTGTCCAATCACTGATAGATACTGACCCATCACTGATAGATACTGTCCCATCACTGATAGATACTGTCCAATCACTGATAGATACTGTCCCATCACTGATAGATACTGTCCCATCACTGATAGATACTGTCCAATCACTGATAGATACTGACCCATCACTGATAGATACTGTCCCATCACTGATAGATACTGTCCAATCACTGATAGATACTGTCCAATCACTGATAGATCCTGTCTCATCACTGATAGATACTGACCGATCACTGATAGATACAGTCCCATCACAGATAGATACTGTCCAATCACTGATAGATACTGTCCCATCACTGATAGATACTGTCCCATCACTGATAGATACAGTCCCATCACTGATAGATACTGTCCCATCACTGATAGATACTGTCCAATCACTGATAGATACTGACCCATCACTGATAGATAATGCCCCATCACTGATAGATACTGTCCAATCACTGATAGATACTGACCCATCACTGATAGATACTGTCCCATCACTGATAGAGACTGTCCAATCACTGATAGATACTGACCCATCACTGATAGATGCTGTTCCATCACTGATAGATACTGTCCAATCACTGATAGATACTGACCCATCACTGATAGATACTGTCCCATCACTGATAGATACTGTCCAATCACTGATAGATACTGTCCAATCACTGATAGATACTGAACCATCACTGATAGATACTGTCCCATCACTGATAGATACTGTCCCATCACTGATAGATACTGTCCAATCACTGATAGATCCTGTCTCATCACTGATAGATACTGACCGATCACTGATAGATACTGCCCCATCACTGATAGATACTGTCCAATCACTGATAGATACTGTCCCATCACTGATAGATACTGTCCCATCACTGATAGATACAGTCCCATCACTGATAGATACTGTCCCATCACTGATAGATACTGTCCAATCACTGATAGATACTGACCCATCACTGATAGATAATGCCCCATCACTGATAGATACTGTCCAATCACTGATAGATGCTGACCCATCACTGATAGATACTGTCCAATCACTGATAGATACTGTCCAATCACTGATAGATACTGTCCCATCACTGATAGATACTGTCCAATCACTGATAGATACTGTCCAATAACTGATAGACACTGTCCAATCACTGATAGATACTGTCCAATCACTGATAGACACAGACCCATCACTGATAGATAATGTCCAATCACTGATAGATACAGACTCATCACTGATAGATACTGTCCCATCACTGATAGATACTGACCCATCACTGATAGATACTGTCCAATCACTGATAGATACTGACCCATCACTGATAGATACTGTCCCATCACTGATAGATACTGTCCAATCACTGATAGATACTGACCCATCACTGATAGATACTGACCCATCACTGATAGATACAGACCCATCACTGATAGATACTGTCCCATCACTGATAGATACTGTCCCATCACTGATAGATACTGTCCCATCACTGATAGATACTGTCCAATCACTTATAGATACTGTCCAATCACTGATAGATACTGACCCATCACTGATAGATACTGTCCCATCACTGATAGATACTGTCTCATCACTGATAGATACTGTCCCATCACTGATAGATACTGACCCATCACTGATAGATACTGTCCCATCACTGATAGATACTGTCCCATCACTGATAGATACTGTCCAATCACTGATAGATACTGTCCAATCACTGATAGATACTGTCCCATCACTGATAGATACTGTCCCATCACTGATAGATACTGTCCCATCACTGATAGATACTGTCCCATCACTGATAGATACTGTCCCATCACTGATAGATACTGTCCCATCACTGATAGATACTGTCCCATCACTGATAGATACTGTCTCATCACTGATAGATACTGTCCCATCACTGATAGATGCTGTCCAATCACTGATAGATACTGTCCCATCAGTGATAGTTACTGTCCCATCACTGATAGATACTGTCCAATCACTGATAGATACTGTCTCATCACTGATAGATTCTGTCCCATCACTGATAGATACTGTCCCATCACTGTTAGATACTGACCCATCACTGATAGATACTGTCCCATCACTGATAGATACTGTCCAATCACTGATAGATACTCTCCCATCACTGATAGATACTGTCCCATCACTGATAGATACTGTCCCATCACTGATAGATACTGTTCAATCACTGATAGATGCTGTCCAATCACTGATAGATACTGTCCAATCACTGATAGATACTGTCCAATCACTGATAGATACTGACCAATCACTGATAGATACTGTCCAATCAATGATAGATACTGTCCAATCACTGATAGATAATGTCCCATCACTGATAGATACTGTCCCATCACTGATAGATACTGTCCAATCACTGATAGATACTGTCCAATCACTGATAGATACTGTCCCATCACTGATAGATACTGTCCCATCACTGATAGATACTGTCCCATCACTGATAGATACTGTCCCATCACTGATAGATACTGTCCCATCACTGATAGATACTGTCCCATCACTGATAGATACTGTCCATCACTGATAGATACTGACCCATCACTGATAGATACTGTCCCATCACTGATAGATACTGTCCCATCACTGATAGATACTGTCCCATCACTGATAGATACTGTTCCATCACTGATAGATACTGTCCCATCACTGATAGATACTGACCCATCACTGATAGATACTGTCCCATCACTGATAGATACTGTCCAATCACTGATAGATACTGTCCAATCACTGATAGATACTGACCCATCACTGATAGATACTGTCCCATCACTGATAGATACTGTCCCATCACTGATAGATACTGTCCAATCACTGATAGATACTGACCCATCACTGATAGATACTGTCCCATCACTGATAGATACTGACCCATCACTGATAGATACTGTCCAATCACTGATAGATACTGTCCCATCACTGATAGATACTGTCCCATCACTGATAGATACTGTCCCATCACTGATAGATACTGTCCCATCACTGATAGATACTGTCCCATCACTGATAGATACTGTCCCATCACTGATAGATACTGTCCCATCACTGATAGATACTGTCCCATCACTGATAGATACTGTCCCATCACTGATAGATACTGTCCCATCACTGATAGATACTGTCCCATCACTGATAGATACTGTCCCATCACTGATAGATACTGACCCATCACTGATAGATACTGTCCCATCACTGATAGATACTGTCCAGTCACTGATAGATACTGTCCCATCACTGATAGATACTGTCCCATCACTGATAGATACTGTCCCATCACTGATAGATACTGTCCAATCACTGATAGATACTGTCCCATCACTGATAGATACTGTCCAATCACTGATAGATACTGTCCCATCACTGATAGATACTGTCCCATCACTGATAGATACTGTCCCATCACTGATAGATACTGTCCAATCACTGATAGATACTGTCCCATCACTGATAGATACTGTCCAATCACTGATAGATACTGTCCCATCACTGATAGATACTGTCCCATCACTGATAGATACTGTCCCATCACTGATAGATACTGTCCCATCACTGATAGATACTGTCCAATCACTGATAGATACTGTCCCATCACTGATAGATACTGTCCCATCACTGATAGATACTGTCCCATCACTGATAGATACTGTCCCATCACTGATAGATACTGTCCCATCACTGATAGATACTGTCCCATCACTGATAGATACTGTCCCATCACTGATAGATACTGTCCCATCACTGATAGATACTGTCCCATCACTGATAGATACTGTCCAATCACTGATAGATACTGTCCCATCACTGATAGATACTGTCCCATCACTGATAGATACTGTCCAATCACTGATAGATACTGTCCCATCACTGATAGATACTGTCCCATCACTGATAGATACTGTCCCATCACTGATAGATACTGTCCCATCACTGATAGATACTGTCCCATCACTGATAGATACTGTCCCATCACTGATAGATACTGTCCCATCACTGATAGATACTGTCCCATCACTGATAGATACTGTCCATCACTGATAGATACTGTCCCATCACTGATAGATACTGTCCCATCACTGATAGATACTGTCCCATCACTGATAGATACTGTCCAATCACTGATAGATACTGTCCAATCACTGATAGATACTGACCCATCACTGATAGATACTGTCCCATCACTGATAGATACTGTCCCATCACTGATAGATACTGTCCCATCACTGATAGATACTGACCCATCACTGATAGATACTGTCCCATCACTGATAGATACTGTCCCATCACTGATAGATACTGTCCAATCACTGATAGATACTGTCCCATCACTGATAGATACTGTCCCATCACTGATAGATACTGTCCCATCACTGATAGATACTGTCCCATCACTGATAGATACTGACCCATCACTGATAGATACTGTCCCATCACTGATAGATACTGTCCCATCACTGATAGATACTGTCCCATCACTGATAGATACTGTCCCATCACTGATAGATACTGTCCAATCACTGATAGATACTGTCTCATCGCTGATAGATTCTGTCCCATCACTGATAGATACTGTCCCATCACTGATAGATACTGTCCCATCACTGATAGATGCTGTCCCATCACTGATAGATACTGTCCAGTCACTGATAGATACTGTCCAATCACTGATAGATACTGTCCAATCACTGATAGATACTGTCCAATCACTGATAGATACTGACCAATCACTGATAGATACTGTCCAATCAATGATAGATACTGTCCAATCACTGATAGATACTGTCCAATCACTGATAGATACTGACCCATCACTGACAGATACTGTCCAATCAATGATAGATACTGTCCAATCACTGATAGATACTGTCCAATCAATGATAGATACTGTCCAATCACTGATAGATACTGTCCAATCACTGATAGATACTGTCCCATCACTGATAGATACTGTCCCATCACTGATAAATACTGTCCCATCACTGATAGATACTGTCCCATCACTGATAGATACTGTCCCATCACTGATAGATACTGACCCTTCACTGATAGATACTGACCCTTCATTGATAGATAGTGCCTCTCCATCTCTCTCTCCTCCTTTAAGACTGTCCTTAAAACCAACCTCTTTGACCAAACTTTATCTCCTTATGTAACTCGGTGTCAAATTTTGTTTGATAACCCTCCTCTGAAACACCTCGGGATGTTTTACTATGTTAAAGACATTCTGTTAATGCAAGTTGTTGCTGTTGATTGAGATGAGGCTTAGATGGCAGTAATAGGCCAGGTTAGATTTGTCCTTTTTAATTATGGATAGGACAGTCCAGGACAATCTTCCACACTATCGAGTGGGTGCCAGTGTCAGAGCTGCACTGGTCGAGCTCGATTCGAGGAGCAGTCAGCTCTGGTACACAGGTCTTAGCACCTAGCATGACATAACAGCTGAAATTGTAACCTCTTGTGTGCTCAAACTGACAGGTCATTGTCTGTATCCCTCAGTCTGAACACACCTAAATCCAGATGCATTGAGTCCTGTTTTACTTAGTAAAACGCACACATCAAAGTCACCGATTTACAAACCTACACTTCCAGTCCAGATTAAGTGTGTGGGCAAAATTATGGCAGATGGAGTTAAATGTGGGAAACTGTGAGGTCATCGACTTTGGACCTAAGAAAGATAATGTCACTTCAGCTGACGAAGGAGCAGCGCTCCGAAAGCTTGTGATTTCAAATAAACCTGTTGGAGTATAACCTGGTGTTGAGCGACTGCTCACACTAAGAAAGATAAGTCAGAGTACTTTCTAAATGGTGAGAAGCTGGGAACTGTGGAAAAGCAGACTGATTTAGGGGTTCAAGTATGGAATTTTGGCTTTTATCTCAACAGGGCTGAAATACAAAGGGGTTCTGCTACAGTTGTAGAAAGCTCTGGTCAGACCCCACCTGGGGCACTGTGTTCAGTTCTGGGCACCGCACCGCAGGAAGGAGATATTGGCCTTGGAGTGGGTGCAACGCGGGTTCACCAGAATGATACTGGGGCTAAAAGGGTTAAATTTTGAGGAAAGGTTACATAGACTAGGCTTGTATTCCTTGAGTATAGAAGATTAAGGGGTGAGCTAATTGAGGTGTTTAAGATAATTAAAGGAGTTGTTGTTGTTGACAGTGTAGATAGAGAGAAACTATTTCCTCTGGTGGGGGAGTCCAGAACAAGGGGGCATAACCTTAAAATTGGAGCCAGGCTGGTCAGGGGTGATGCCAGGAAGCACTTCTCCAGACAAAGGGTGGTGGAAATCTGGAACTCTCTCCCCCCAAAAAGCTGTTGAGGCTGGGGGTCAATTAAAAATGTCAAAACTAAAATTGATAGATTTTTGTTGGGTAAGGGTAATAAGGGTTACGGAACCAAGGCGGGTAGATGGAGTTAAGATACAGACCAGCCATGATCTAAATGAACGGCAGAACATTGCACGAGGGGCTGAATGGCCTTCTCCTGTCCCTATGTTCCTTCCTACTCTCCCTGACCTTTGTACCTGGCATGTTGAACTAGCCTCCCTCTCGGTGGTACAGTGCTGGCCCAGTCCCGTTCTGGCACAGGGATACAAAAGGATGGCGTTGCTAGGGAGTGTCTCTCTCATTGACGTCACATTCTAAAACACATCGCTACAATGTAGACAATAGTGGAGACACTCCCCAGCAATCTGATCCTCACGTATAGTGCCAGCTTAACACAAAAAGAATTGGAAGCCGCCACCTTTTCACCAAAGGTGAAGCAGTTTTATAAAAAAAAACGACAGTTTTCTGCTTGTGTTTCTTCAGATACCAAAGAAAAGGGGCAGGAAGAGGTTGACTTCCCCAGCGGCCCCTACCCCGGTCTGGTGTAGGAATGGATGGTCTGTGCTCGGTAATTATGAAAACCAAAAACCGGACAGGAAAAGACAAGTTTTAGATTGCTGCCTTTTAGAAATTGCTGCAAGCGACAGTGGTAGCATCATAGAAATTACAGCACATTCGGCCCATCAGACCTGTTCTGGTCTTAGCTCTTCAACCGGAGCGATCTGCTCGATCCACATTTTCCTACCCTTTCCCCATATCCTTTAGAATCAGCAAAGTCCAGCACAGAAGAATAGTCTCGCCCTGTCTGGGATCGGATTGGGCACTCTAGATAGACAAAGGGGTCGAATAAGCCATGAGCTCGAGCGGCAATGTCTGGTGGCTCTTGTCTCTCGAACAGTGCAGTAACACAGGACGGCCTGTGTGTGACAGTAGTGCTCCAAGTCTGGGGAACTGCGCTCCCCAGTCAGCCAGACAGGCTGCTGAAAAATAAAAGTTACAATAATAATCAGATGAACTGAGCTATCAAGGTCATTTTGATGTTATTCCATGCACGCTGTTTGGCTTATTTATTTTATAAATATGCCGGGCTAAGCTCTGTCTTAATTCCCATGAAAAACCACAGGAGGAAAGCACAGTGGATGTAGGCAACAGGCATCTGTTGCATGGATAGAGGGTGCTCGCCCTTTGAACAGGTCTCTACCCATTGCCCACTCAGAGTGCCACGTGTGGGGCCCTGCTGTACGCAAACCGGTGGCCCTCCCGTGGCGCTGTTCATGCTGAGTCGGAGGATGTCCCTTTAAGAACGTGGGCTTGTTACAGCAACACCAACTTACATTTATATAGCACCTTTAACATCCCAGGGCGCTTCACAGGAGCGTTATCAAACAACGTTTGACACCGAGCCCCATAAGGAGATATTAGGGCAGGTGACCAAAAGTTTGGTCAAAGAGGTAGGTTTTTACGGAGCGTCTTAAAGGAGGAGAGAGAGGAGGCGAGGCGGAGAGGTTTAGGCAGGGAATTCCAGAGCTTAGGGCCCTAGGCGACAGAAGGCACAGCCACCAATGGTGGAGCGATTATAATCAGGGATGTGAGAGATGCCAGAATTTGAGAAGCGCGGAGATCTCAGAGGGTTGTAGGCAACGTTGCCCCTAAGGTACGCAGCCTCGTGGCCGCGCACCGATCGGGAGGTCCCGCACAGGCCGCTCACCAGTTGTCGTCGCCGGAAAAGATACCGCGCATGCGGCAGCGAATTTAAAGGGACCGTGCACGAAATATAAATTAGAGGGAACATTGGTTGTAGGGCTGGAGGAGGTTACAGAGATAGGCAGGGGTGAGGACATGCCCGAAACAGTCTCTTCCACTCCCAGCAGAGCCAGAGATTCCCCCTTCTCACATTGCAGAGTTTCTCTCCCACAATTTTCAGCCAACCACCCTCCCACCAACAGGGACCCTTCGCCACTAGTCACACGTGGCAGGAAATCAAGGCACTCCTTCCCACGGGTTTTGGTCCCCAGTTGTAATGCATGGCTGGCAGGCAAAGCTTCCCGCTCCTAGTAACGTTGGCCCTGGTTGTTGTATCTTCACCCTCTGGCCTTGGAGAATGGTGAGGAGTAGTGGGAGGATTCGCAGGCTGATTAACAGTCTGACAGGCTCCTTCCATGGCTGTAACTATCTTTACACCAGCCGATCGGGTGTTCGGTCCTATACAGCAGCAGCATTTTCTGGGCTGCCTCAATCCATATGGTAGACCCACCAGACACAAGTATTCTGCTTCAACAGGGGCTGGATTTCAAACAATTAACAGCGGCCTAGATTTTCCGATTGGTGTCATTTTAATGCTGGTTACCAGCGGTGTTAAAATAACACAAGCTAATGGGTGTAATATTGGTCTTTAATGTAGATATGTTGTAACATAGCTGTACACAGGAATGTTCTACCCAGTAACACATGGTGCGTTGTTATACCATAACTGATCTCCCGTGGCATTGCTCAGTGTGAAAAATAATTGTCTTCGTCTTTCCCTGTGACTGTGTCTTCGCTTCTGTCCCATTTCTGTGCCCTCTCTCACATGCAGAGGAGTGCTCTGGGAACTGGCGCCAGGTATTTCCCAGGAGGCTCACCTTCCCCACTCCCCCAGTCGACCGCAGTAACATTGGCGGAAGATTGGCGGAAACCCGGGACACCCCGCGCGAGCAGAGTTTCTGCTGATCATTCGCTGAAGGCACGGCGGTCGATGGTGAGAACCTGCCAGGAAATTCCCAACTTGGCTTTCAGCCACTTCTGCACCCACTCCTCAGAATGATACAGTTAGGCCTGTTACATAGCAAGTCAATCTCAGCCTTGGAGAAACATGCCAAACCAAGAATATGCTCGACTGAATGAGGGACTCATTAATGGCCTCGGACTCATTAATGGCCTCGGACTCATTAATGGCCTCGGACTCATTAATGGCCTCGGATTCATTAATGGCCTCGGATTCATTAATGGCCTTGGACTCATTAATGGCCTCGGACTCATTAATGGCCTCGGACTCATTAATGGCCTCGGGTTCATTAATGGCCTCGGACTCATTAATGGCCTCGGATTCATTAATGGCCTTGGACTCATTAATGGTCTTGGATTCATTAATGGCCTTGGACTCATTAATGGTCTGGGACTCATTAATGGCCTCGGATTCATTAATGGCCTCGGATTCATTAATGGCCTCGGACTCATTAATGGCCTTGGATTCATTAATGGCTTCGGACTCATTAATGGCCTCGGACTCATTAATGGCCTCGGATTCATTAATGGCCTCGGACTCATTAATGGCCTCGGACTCATTAATGGCCTTGGACTCATTAATGGCCTTGGATTCATTAATGGCCTTGGACTCATTAATGGCCCTGGACTCATTAATGGCCTCGGATTCATTAATGGCCTTGGACTCATTAATGGCCTTGGACTCATTAATGGCCTTGGACTCATTAATGGCCTTGGACTCATTAATGGCCTCAGATTCATTAATGAGATCCAACTGAGGCAAATGCTGGAATATTCTCTTGGAGTACCCCGTCATTACATCTACTAACATCTATAGATTCCTGGACCAGCTGTGTTCTGGAGAAAAATTGGGAAATAGATAAGTGAAGACTGAGATGAGCAAAGAGGAGAGCGAGAGAAAGAGAGAGATGGAGTATCTCCAATTCTACTTAAGGCTATGCTGTGTGCTGTTAATCAAAATGTACCAGAAGTTCCCAAATGTTGGGGGCTGTGTTTGACCCTTCCATCTCAAGTGGCTCACCCACCGAGAACTGCAGGACTTAGCGAGTCCTATCAGCACTTTTTACCCCTGGCACTCTTAACACAAACAAGAGGAGAGATTAGCATTTAATTGCAAAGGGTAATGGAGGTTCTGAGCACTTATTTTCACAGGTTGAACGTGACAAACCCTCCAGCTATTTTGAAAGCATTTGGGATGAAATCATGCTGTGCCGTATTGGTACAGGAAGGTGTTAATGAGCTTGTATGAAATTCCTCAGTCTGCTGCTTAAACAGTTAATGCGTGTATTCAAGGAGCGAAGGGAAATCAATCAAACATGTTCTTACACTAAGATTACACTGCCATTTCACTCTTTTTTTCTTGTGTACTTAACATTCGCTCTGCAAG
Source organism: Squalus acanthias (assembly GCA_030390025.1). Lineage (NCBI taxonomy): Eukaryota > Metazoa > Chordata > Chondrichthyes > Squaliformes > Squalidae > Squalus > Squalus acanthias. Next base: position 88,532,773 of record CM059439.1, read on the forward strand.
CCATCGTGAAATTCTACTCGTGCCTCATTGAACTTCAGAACTATCTGCTACAAATTCCTTTAAGTTCAAGCCTCCATTTAGTCTGCGCGCATTAAAGGGGAAATGTTCTGATGTCGCACCTCTGCCAGAGAGACTCTTCTTCTTAGGCAGTCCCTCGGAACCGAGGATGACTTGCTTCCACACTAAAAATGAGTTCTCAGGTGACTGCTGAGTCCAATGCGGGACCTACAGTCTCTGTCACAGGTGGGGCAGATGGTGGTTGAAGGGACGGGTGGGTGGGGTGCTTCCAGTGTTGGGGCGTATGCACTGATAACCGTAGCGCACTGGTTCCGGGCTAGGGTGAGCCGTAGAGTCATGAGGCGTTCGTTTATTCCACAAGGGGCATCTCTGAGACGTTCAACTAGCTCATTCTTTATGGCGAAGCCTACCCCACGGAGGCAGGGCAACACGGTGGCATAGTGGTTAGCACTGGTGCCTCACAGCGCCAGAGACCCGGGTTCGAATCTGACCTCGGGTGACTGTCTGTGTGGAGTTTGCACATTCTCCCTGTGTCTGCGTGGGTTTCCTCCGGGTGCTCCGGTTTCCTCCCACAGTCCAAAAATGTGTGGGTTAGGTTGATTTGGCTATGATAAATTGACCCTTAGTGTTAGGGGGGATTAAATATGTGGGGTTATGGGGATAGGATGGGATATGTTAGGGGGAATTAAATACGTGGGGTTACGGGGGTAGGGTGGGATATGTGTACTGTGGGGATTAAAGCAGGGACAGGGTACTGGATTTGGATGATCAGCCATGATCGTATTGAATGGCGGAGCAGGCTCGACGGGCCGAATGGCCTACTCCTGCTCCTAGATTCTATGTTTCTATGTTTCTATGTTTCTTCAGGTTTGCCTTTCCAGAAGAAGGTGTAACCACCGCCGTGCTCCTTGAGCTGGCCTCCCCTGCCCGCCGGGTCTCGCTTAGGGCGGCGATGTCTATGTCGAAACATCTGAGCTCCTGGGCAATGATAGCAGTACGGCGTTCCGGTCTGTCACTGTTGGGGTTGTCCATGAGGGTCCTGACGTTCCAGGTCCCGAACTTCATTTTAAAGGGTGGAAGATGCCTGTGCGTGAATTCTTTTAACGTGGGGTGGCCGTTGCACACCAGCTACCACACGGGCTTGTCAGAGCAAGGTCTTGGTCCAATGGCAAGGGGATCCAAGACGATTGGAGACCAGGCTCTGCTACATCGGCCTAGCACACACACACAAACTCCTACTGTCCTCCTCCCTCCTTCCTGTAGGTCCTCTCTGCCTGGGTTTCATAGGCTGCAGTGTGGTCCTCCCGACCCCGCTGCTGTTCCATGCTGCACCACTCCTGGGCCTCGTCCTCGCTCCTGGGTCCCGTCCTCACTCCTGGGCCTCGTCCTCACTCCTGGGCCTCGTCCTCGCTCCTGGGCCTCGACCTCGCTCCTGGGCCCCATCCTCGTTCCTGGGCCCCGTCCTCTCTCCTGGGCCTCGTCCTCGCCCCTGGGCCCCGTCCTCGCCCCTGGGCCCCGTCCTCGCCCCTGGGCCCCGTCCTCGTTTCTGGGTCCCGTCCTCATTCCTGGGCCCCGTCCTCGCTCCTGGGCCCCGTCCTCGCCCCTGGGCAACGTCCTCGCCCCTGGGCCCCATCCTCGTTCCTGGGCCCCGTCCTCTCTCCTGGGCCTCGACCTCGCTCCTGGGCCCCGTCCTCACTCCTGGGCCCCGTCCTCGCTCCTGGGCCCCGTCCTCGCCCCTGGGCCCCATCCTCGCCCCGGGCCTCGACCTCGCCCCTGGGCTTCGACCTTGCTCCTGGGCCCCGTCCACGCTCCTTGGTCCCATTCTCGCCCCTGCGTCCCGACCTCGCCCTGGGTCCCGACCTCGCTCTTGGGCCTCGACCTCGCTCCTGGGTCCCGACCTCGCTCCTGGGTCCCGACCTCGCTCTTGGGCCTCGACCTCACTCCTGGGTCCCGACCTCGCTCTTGGGCCTCGACCTCGCTCTTGGGCCTCGTCCTCACTCTTGGGCCCCGTCCTCGCCCCTTGGTCCCGTCCTCGCCCCTGGGTCCCGTCCTCGCCCCTTGGTCCCGTCCTCGCCCCTTGGTCCCGTCCTCGCCCCTGGGCCTCATCCTCGCCCCTGGGCTCCGTCCTCGCCCCTTGGTCCCGTCCTCGCCCCTGGGCCCCGTCCTCGCCCCTGGGCCCCGTCCTCGCCCATGGGCACCATCCTCGCCCCTGGGTCCCATCCTCGCCCCTGGCTCCGTCCTCGCCCCTTGGTCCCGTCCTCGCCCCTGGGCCCCGTCCTCGCCCATGGGCACCATCCTCGCCCCTGGGTCCCATCCTCGCCCCTGGGCTCCGTCCTCGCCCCTTGGTCCCGTCCTCGCCCCTGGGCCCCGTCCTCGCCCCTGGGCCCCGTCCTCGCCCATGGGCACCATCCTCGCCCCTGGGTCCCATCCTCGCCCCTGGGCCCCGTCCTCGCCCCTGGGCCCCGTCCTCGCCCCTGGGCCCCGTCCTCGCCCCTTGGTCCCGACCTCGCCCCTGGGCCCCATCCTCGCTCCTGGGCCTCGACCTCGCTCCAGGGCCTCGACCTCGTTCTTGGGCCTCGACCTCGCTCCTGGGTCCCGACCTCGCTCCTGGGCCTCGTCCTCGCTCCTGGGCCTCGACCTCGCTCCTGGGCCCCGTCCTCGCTCCTGGGCCTCGACCTCGTTCTTAGGCCTCGACCTCGCTCCTGGGTCCCGACCTCGCTCCTGGGCCTCGACCTCGCTCCTGGGTCCCCTCCTCGCTCCTGGGCCTCGACCTCGCTCCTGGGTCCCGTCCTCGCTCCTGGGCCTCGTCCTCGCTCCTGGGCCTCGACCTCGCTCCTGGGTCCCGTCCTCGCTCCTGGGCCTCGGCCTCGCTCCTGGGCCTCGACCTCGGTCCTGGGTCCCGACCTCGGTCCTGGGTCCCGACCTCGTCCTGGGCCTCGACCTCGCTCCTGGGCCTCGTCCTCGCTCCTGGGTCCCGACCTCGCTCCTGGGTCCCGACCTCGCTCCTGGGCCTCGACCTCGCTCCTGGGCCTCGACCTCGCTCCTGGGTCCCGTCCTCGCTCCTGGGTCCCAACCTCGCTCCTGGACCTCGACCTCGCTCCTGGGCCTCGTCCTCGTTCCTGTGTCCCGTGCTCGCTCCTGGGTCCCGTCCTCGCTCTTGGGTCCCGACCTCGCTCCTGGACCTCGACCTCGTTCCTGTGTCCCGTGCTCGCTCCTGGGTCCCGACCTCCTTATATTGTGTCTCATTCTAGTGAGAGACTATCCAGCCGAGAACGTAGATCGGAAATTTAGGGTTGTGCCGCTCGTGATTTTCCACGGTTGTTGCGGGGGGATTGCGTGACCATAATGCAGCTTGCTCGATTTTCCTCTTGGCGTTCCACCCACCTGGAGCTTCACACCCAAATGCAAAAGGGAAAGTCTGCCCACTGTCGTAGCTTGGGTCTGTTGGTCAGAAGCTTGAGGTCACCAAGCTTTCGGTCACCTCCTCCAAAAATCTCCCTCCCTATTTGCGAGACACTTTGGGAGTCCTTTTACCTTAAAGGTGCCATATGGGTTCAAACATTACTCCAGAGACTTGAGCGCATAATCCAGGCTAACACTCCAGTGCAGTACTGAGGGAGTGCTGCACTGTCAGAGGTGCCGTTTTTCAGATGAGACGTTAAACAAAGGCGCATCTGCTCTCTCAGGTGGATGTAAAAGATCCCGTGGCACTATTCGAAGAAGAGCAGGTAAGTTATTCTTCGAAGAGTTGACGAGATTGCCGAATGGCATTAGCCCAGTTGATATCGTGTGTCTTGATATCCAGAAAGCACAGAAGGCTATTGAATAAGATCTCATCATGTAGGATTGGTGGGCTGATTTTAAGCCTGTATAGCGAATTGGTTGCATTCTCATAGGCAAAGGGTAGTAATCAATGACAGCAGCTCATGTTGGGACCAAGCAAGGTGGACTGCGATGACCCCTGCGGTCAAATAGCAACTCTCATTGCCACGCTCACACATGGGGAATGGCCACTCGGGCCAGTTCCAGTGGAATAGTACCTCAGCCTGAGTCAGTGCCTTCACGAGAGAAGGAGGAGAGAGGGTCGGGTGGGTGGTTGGTGGTGGGGGGGCGAAGGGAAATGCAATGGTTTGATCATTGCTTGGAGCTGTTTTTATATTGCAGACCAGATCTCAGGAGAATAAGCCGTGATCTCTCCAACAGTGCAGCCAGTCTCCATACAGAGCGACCGATGACTTAGCAGACTGCTAGGAGCAGCTTAGCTTAGCGACAACTGGTTAGCACATCATCAGCCTGATACGAAGCCTCACTACAGACTGGCACTCGGCCAGTCTGCTTTTACAGATGCAGCCTACTTACTGTAGACAGAGAGAAGTTCAAAGAAACTTAGCGGAAACACAAAGACTGAATCCTGACCCTTGACCCGAGGCCCTGACGCAGTTCCATCCCATCACCACGTCCTCTTACAGTTGGGTTTTCCCTCCAAGGGCTCGTTCTGAGAGAGAGAGATGGATATTCCCTGACATTTTCATTCAGTGTCATCGTATTTCAGAAGGAGCACTGATCATTTCACGGTGAAATTCAGTTAGTGAAAACCCTGCAATTGAAATCATTAATCATTCCAATGTACAGTGTTAGTGCGTTCATGGTTGGCGAATTAAACTGTTATACAGAGAAGCATTCAGTTCTTGCATGTAGAGATGTTTGCCAGTTGAATAAAAGGTACTCTCAATACTGGTCCAGTTGTATAAAGGGAACTCTCAATACTGGTCCAGTTGTATAAAGGGTGCTCTCAATACTGGTCCAGTTGTATAAAGGGTGCTCTCAATACTGGGTCCAGTTGAATAAAGGGTGCTCGCAATACTGGTCCAGTTTTATAAAGGCTACTCTCAATACTGGTCCAGTTGTATAAAGGGTGCTCTCAATACTGGTCCAGTTGTATAAATGGTGCTCTCAATACTGGTCCAGTTGTATAAAGGGTGCTCTCAATACTGGGTCCAGTTGAATAAAGGGTGCTCTCAATACTGGGTCCAGTTGAATAAAGGGTGCTCTCAATACTGGGTCCAGTTGTATAAAGGGTGCTCTCAATACTGGTCCAGTTGTATAAAGGGTGCTCTCAATACTGGTCCAGTTGTATAAAGGGTGCTCTCAATACTGGGTCCAGTTGAATAAAGGGTGCTCTCAATACTGGGTCCAGTTGTATAAAGGGTGCTCTCAATACTGGGTCCAGTTGAATAAAGGGTGCTCTCAATACTGGGTCCAGTTGAATAAAGGGTGCTCTCAATACTGGTCCAGTTGTATAAAGGGTGCTCTCAATACTGGGTCCAGTTGTATAAAGGGTACTCTCAATACTGGTCCAGTTGTATAAAGGGTGCTCTCAATACTGGGTCCAGTTGAATAAAGGGTGCTCTCAATACTGGGTCCAGTTGAATAAAGGGTGCTCTCAATACTGGGTCCAGTTGTATAAAGGGTGCTTTCAACACTGGTCCAGTTGTATAAAGGGTGCTCTCAATACTGGGTCCAGTTGTATAAAGGGTGCTTTCAATACTGGTCCAGTTGTATAAAGGGTGCTCTCAATACTGGGTCCAGTTCTATAAAAGGTGCTCTCAATACTGGTCCAGTTCTATAAAGGGTGCTCTCAATACTGGGTCCAGTTGAATAAAGGGTGCTCTCAATACTGGGTCCAGTTGAATAAAGGGTGCTCTCAATACTGGGTCCAGTTGTATAAAGGGTGCTTTCAACACTGGTCCAGTTGTATAAAGGGTGCTCTCAATACTGGGTCCAGTTGTATAAAGGGTGCTCTCAATACTGGTCCAGTTGTATAAAGGGTACTCTCAATACTGGTCCAGTTCTATAAAAGGTGCTCTCAATACTGGTCCAGTTCTATAAAGGGTGCTCTCAATACTGGGTCCAGTTGTATAAAGGGTGCTCTCAATATTGGTCCAGTTGTATAAAGGGTGCTCTCAATACTGGGTCCAGTTGTATAAAGGGTGCTCTCAATATTGGTCCAGTTGTATAAAGGGTGCTCTCAATACTGGGTCCAGTTGCATAAAGGGTGCTCTCAATATTGGTCCAGTTGTATAAAGGGTGCTCTCAATACTGGGTCCAGTTGTATAAAGGGTGCTCTCAATACTGGGTCCAGTTGAATAAAGGGTGCTCTCAATACTGGATCCAGTTGAATAAAGGGTGCTCTCAATACTGGATCCAGTTGAATAAAGGGTACTCTCAATACTGGTCCAGTTGTATAAAGGGTGCTTTCAATACTGGATCCAGTTGAATAAAGGGTACTCTCAATATTGGTCCAGTTGTATAAAGGGTGCTCTCAATACTGGGTCCAGTTGTATAAAGGGTGCTCTCAATACTGGTCCAGTTGTATAAAGGGTACTCTCAATACTGGTCCAGTTGTATAAAGGGTGCTCTCAATACTGGATCCAGTTGAATAAAGGGTGCTCTCAATACTGGATCCAGTTGAATAAAGGGTGCTCTCAATACTGGATCCAGTTGAATAAAGGGTGCTCTCAATACTGGATCCAGTTGAATAAAGGGTGCTCTCAATACTGGATCCAGTTGAATAAAGGGTACTCTCAATACTGGATCCAGTTGTATAAAGGGTGCTCTCAATACTGGATCCAGTTGAATAAAGGGTACTCTCAATACTGGATCCAGTTGAATAAAGGGTGCTCTCAATACTGGATCCAGTTGAATAAAGGGTACTCTCAATACTGGTCCAGTTGTATAAAGGGTGCTTTCAACACTGGTCCAGTTGTATAAAGGGTGCTCTCAATACTGGATCCAGTTGAATAAAGGGTGCTCTCAATACTGGGTCCAGTTGTATAAAGGGTACTCTCAATACTGGTCCAGTTGTATAAAGGGTGCTTTCAACACTGGTCCAGTTGTATAAAGGGTGCTCTCAATACTGGGTACAGTTGTATAAAGGGTGCTCTCAATATTGGTCCAGTTGTATAAAGGGTGCTCTCAATACTGGTCCAGTTCTATAAAGGGTGCTCTCAATACTGGGTCCAGTTGTATAAAGGGTGCTCTCAATACTGGGTCCAGTTGTATAAAGGGTGCTCTCAATACTGGTCCAGTTGTATAAAGGGTGCTCTCAATACTGGGTCCAGTTGAATAAAGGCTACTCTCAATACTGGGTCCAGTTGTATAAAGGGTGCTCTCAATATTGGTCCAGTTGTATAAAGGGTGCTTTCAACACTGGTCCAGTTGTATAAAGGGTGCTCTCAATACTGGGTACAGTTGTATAAAGGGTGCTCTCAATATTGGTCCAGTTGTATAAAGGGTGCTCTCAATACTGGTCCAGTTCTATAAAGGGTGCTCTCAATACTGGGTCCAGTTGTATAAAGGGTGCTCTCAATACTGGGTCCAGTTGTATAAAGGGTGCTCTCAATACTGGTCCAGTTGTATAAAGGGTGCTCTCAATACTGGGTCCAGTTGAATAAAGGCTACTCTCAATACTGGTCCAGTTGTATAAAGGGTGCTCTCAATACTGGGTCCAGTTGTATAAAGGGTACTCTCAATACTGGGTCCAGTTGTATAAAGGGTGCTCTCAATACTGGTCCAGTTGTATAAAGGGTGCTCTCAATACTTGTCCAGTTGTATAAAGGGTGCTCTCAATACTGGGTCCAGTTGTATAAAGGGTACTCTCAATACTGGGTCCAGTTGTATAAAGGGTGCTCTCAATACTTGTCCAGTTGTATAAAGGGTGCTCTCAATACTGGTCCAGTTGTATAAAGGGTGCTCTCAATACTGGGTCCAGTTGTATAAAGGGTGCTCTCAATACTGGTCCAGTTGTATAAAGGGTGCTCTCAATACTGGTCCAGTTGTATAAAGGGTGCTCTCAATACTGGTCCAGTTGTATAAAGGGTGCTCTCAATACTGGTCCAGTTGAATAAAGGCTACTCTCAATACTGGGTCCAGTTGAATAAAGGGTGCTCTCAATACTGGGTCCAGTTGAATAAAGGGTGCTCTCAATACTGGTCCAGTTGAATAAAGGGTGCTCTCAATACTTGTCCAGTTGTATAAAGGGTGCTCTCAATACTGGGTCCAGTTGAATAAAGGGTGCTCTCAATACTGGGTCCAGTTGAATAAAGGGTGCTCTCAATACTTGTCCAGTTGTATAAAGGGTGCTCTCAATACTGGTCCAGTTGAATAAAGGGTGCTCTCAATACTGGTCCAGTTGAATAAAGGGCGCTCTCAATACTGGTCCAGTTGTATAAAGGCTACTCTCAATACTTGTCCAGTTGAATAAAGGGTGCTCTCAATACTGGTCCAGTTGAATAAAGGGCGCTCTCAATACTGGTCCAGTTGTATAAAGGCTACTCTCAATACTGGTCCAGTTGTATAAAGGGTGCTCTCAATACTGGTCCAGTTGAATAAAGGGCGCTCTCAATACTGGTCCAGTTGTATAAAGGCTACTCTCAATACTGGTCCAGTTGTATAAAGGGTGCTCTCAATACTGGTCCAGTTGTATAAAGGCTACTCTCAATACTGGTCCAGTTGTATAAAGGGTACTCTCAATGCTGGTCCAGTTGTATAAAGGGTGCTCTCAATATTGGGTCCAGTTGTATAAAGGGTACTCTCAATACTTGTCCAGTTGAATAAAGGGTGCTCTCAATACTGGTCCAGTTGAATAAAGGGCGCTCTCAATACTGGTCCAGTTGAATAAAGGGCGCTCTCAATACTGGGTCCAGTTGTATAAAGGCTACTCTCAATACTGGTCCAGTTGTATAAAGGGTGCTCTCAATACTGGTCCAGTTGTATAAAGGGTGCTCTCAATACTGGTTCAGTTGTATAAAGGGTACTCTCAATACTGGTCCAGTTGTATAAAGGGTGCTCTCAATACTGGTCCAGTTGTATAAAGGGTGCTCTCAATACTGGGTCCAGTTGTAGAGAGGCTACTCTCAATACTGGTCCAGTTGTATGAAGGGTACTCTCAATACTGGTCCAGTTGTATAAAGGGTGCTCTCAATACTGGATCCAGTTGAATAAAGGGTGCTCTCAATACTGGGTCCAGTTGTAGAGAGGCTACTCTCAATACTGGTCCAGTTGTATGAAGGGTACTCTCAATACTGGTCCAGTTGTATAAAGGGTGCTCTCAATACTGGATCCAGTTGAATAAAGGGTGCTCTCAATACTGGTCCAGTTGTATAAAGGGTACTCTCAATACTGGATCTAGTTGAATAAAAGGTGCTCTCAATACTGGATCCAGTTGAATAAAGGGTGCTCTCAATACTGGTCCAGTTGTATAAAGGGTGCTCTCAATACTGGATCCAGTTGAATAAAAGGTGCTCTCAATACTGGATCCAGTTGAATAAAGGCTACTCTCAATACTGGTCCAGTTGTATAAAGGGTACTCTCAATACTGGTCCAGTTGTATAAAGGGAACTCTCAATACTGGGTCCAGTTGTATAAAGGGTGCTCTCAATACTGGTCCAGTTGAATAAAGGGCGCTCTCAATACTGGTCCAGTTGTATAAAGGCTACTCTCAATACTGGTCCAGTTGTATAAAGGGTGCTCTCAATACTGGGTACAGTTGAATAAAGGGTACTCTCAATATTGGGTCCAGTTGCATAAAGGGTACTCTCAATACTGGGTCCAGTTGAATAAAGGCTACTCTCAATACTGGTCCAGTTGTATAAAGGGTGCTCTCAATATTGGGTCCAGTTGCATAAAGGCTACTCTCAATATTGGTCCAGTTGTATAAAGGGTGCTCTCAATACTGGGTCCAGTTGTATAAAGGGTGCTCTCAATACTGGGTCCAGTTGTATAAAGGGTGCTCTCAATATTGGTCCAGTTGTATAAAGGGTGCTCTCAATACTGGGTCCAGTTGTATAAAGGGTGCTCTCAATACTGGGTCCAGTTGTATAAAGGGTGCTCTCAATACTGGGTCCAGTTGTATAAAGGGTGCTCTCAATACTGGTCCAGTTGTATAAAGGGTGCTCTCAATACTGGTCCAGTTGTATAAAGGGTGCTCTCAATACTGGTCCAGTTGTATAAAGGGTGCTCTCAATACTGGGTCCAGTTGTATAAAGGGTGCTCTCAATACTGGTCCAGTTGTAAAAAAGGGAACTATCAATACTGGGTCCAGTTGAATAAAGGGTGCTCTCAATACTGGGTCCAGTTGTATAAAGGGTGCTCTCAAGACTGGGTCCAGTTGTATAAAGGGTGCTCTCAAGACTGGGTCCAGTTGAATAAAGGGTGCTCTCAATACTGGGTCCAGTTGAATAAAGGGTACTCTCAATAATGGTCCAGTTGAATAAAGGGTGCTCTCAATACTGGTCCAGTTGTATAAAGGGTACTCTCAATACTGGTCCAGTTGTATAAAGGGTGCTCTCAATACTGGTCCAGTTGTATAAAGGGTACTCTCAATACTGGTCCAGTTGTATAAAGGGTGCTCTCAATACTGGTCCAGTTGAATAAAGGGTGCTCTCAATACTGGTCCAATTGTATGAAGGGTACTCTCAATATTGGGTCCAGTTGAATAAAGGTTACTCTCAATATTGGTCCAGTTGTATAAAGGGTGCTCGCAATACTGGTCCAGTTGAATAAAGGGTGCTCTCAATACTGGTCCAGTTGTATAAAGGGTACTCTCAATACTGGTCCAGTTGTATAAAGGGTACTCTCAATACTGGTCCAGTTGTATAAAGGGTACTCTCAATACTGGTCCAGTTGTATAAAGGGTGCTCTCAATACTGGGTCCAGTTGAATAAAGGGTGCTCTCAATACTGGTCCAGTTGAATAAAGGTTACTCTCAATACTGGTCCAGTTGTATAAAGGGTGCTCTCAATACTGGTCCAGTTGTATAAAGGCTACTCTCAATACTGGTCCAGTTGTATAAAGGGTGCTCTCAATACTGGTCCAGTTGTATAAAGGGTGCTCTCAATACTGGTCCAGTTGTATAAAGGGTGCTCTCAATACTGGGTCCAGTTGTATAAAGGGTGCTCTCAATACTGGGTCCAGTTGAATAAAGGGTGCTCTCAATACTGGTCCAGTTGTATAAAGGGTGCTCTCAATACTGGTCCAGTTGTATAAAGGGTGCTCTCAATACTGGTCCAGTTGTATAAAGGGTGCTCTCAATACTGGGTCCAGTTGTATAAAGGGTGCTCTCAATACTGGGTCCAGTTGAATAAAGGGTGCTCTCAATACTGGTCCAGTTGTATAAAGGGTGCTCTCAATACTGGTCCAGTTGTATAAAGGGTGCTCTCAATACTGGGTCCAGTTGTATAAAGGGTGCTCTCAATACTGGGTCCAGTTGAATAAAGGGTGCTCTCAATACTGGTCCAGTTGTATAAAGGGTGCTCTCAATACTGGGTCCAGTTGTATAAAGGTTGCTCTCAATACTTGTCCAGTTGTATAAAGGGTGCTCTCAATACTGGTCCAGTTGTATAAAGGGTACTCTCAATACTTGTCCAGTTGCATAAAGGGTGCTCTCAATACTGGTCCAGTTGTATAAAGGGTGCTCTCAATACTGGGTCCAGTTGTATAAAGGGTGCTCTCAATACTGGTTCAGTTGTATAAAGGCTACTCTCAATACTGGTCCAGTTGTATAAAGAGTGCTCTCAATACTGGTCCAGTTGAATAAAGGGTACTCTCAATACTGGTCCAGTTGAATAAAGGGTACTCTCAATACTGGTCCAGTTGAATAAAGGGTACTCTCAATACTTGTCCAGTTGTATAAAGGGTACTCTCAATGCTGGTCCAGTTGTATAAAGGGTGCTCTCAATACTGGGTCCAGTTGTATAAAGGGTGCTCTCAATACTGGTCCAGTTGAATAAAGGGTACTCTCAATACTGGTCCAGTTGAATAAAGGGTACTCTCAATACTGGTCCAGTTGAATAAAGGGTACTCTCAATACTTGTCCAGTTGTATAAAGGGTACTCTCAATGCTGGTCCAGTTGTATAAAGGGTGCTCTCAATACTGGGTCCAGTTGTATAAAGGGTACTCTCAATACTTGTCCAGTTGTATAAAGGGTACTCTCAATGCTGGTCCAGTTGTATAAAGGGTACTCTCAATACTTGTCCAGTTGTATAAAGGGTACTCTCAATGCTGGTCCAGTTGAATAAAGGGTACTCTCAATGCTGGTCCAGTTGTATAAAGGGTACTCTCAATACTTGTCCAGTTGTATAAAGGGTGCTCTCAATACAGGTCCAGTTGTATAAAGGGTGCTCTCAATACTGGGTCCAGTTGAATAAAGGGTACTCTCAATACTGGTCCAGTTGAATAAAGGGTACTCTCAATACTTGTCCAGTTGTATAAAGGGTACTCTCAATGCTGGTCCAGTTGTATAAAGGGTACTCTCAATACTTGTCCAGTTGTATAAAGGGTACTCTCAATGCTGGGTCCAGTTGAATAAAGGGTGCTCTCAATACTGGTCCAGTTGTATAAAGGGTACTCTCAATGCTGGTCCAGTTGTATAAAGGGTACTCTCAATACTTGTCCAGTTGTATAAAGGGTACTCTCAATGCTGGTCCAGTTGTATAAAGGGTACTCTCAATACTGGTCCAGTTGTATAAAGGGTGCTCTCAATACTGGGTCCAGTTGAATAAAGGGTGCTCTGAGAGGGCGGACGGGGCCTCGGTTTAACGTCTCATACGAAAGATGCCACCTCCGACAGTGGAGCACTGGAGTGTCAGCCTGGATTATGTGCTCAAGTATAATGAGCTAGTGATCCACTCTGCGAGGAAATGTACCCCATGATTTGGTTAAGAGGCAATCTTTACTCCAGAGGCAACAATGGCAATTTTTACCATGCAGGATGATCCAGACAATAACACAAGGGGAACATCACCGGAAAAAAAATCCCCACAAGCACCATTCATCCCCTTTAAGAGGGATTGCCTGAACGTCCCTGATCGTTATCCAATGGCTCTTGCTAGAAAGGGAGCGCGTAAAATTGTTGGGGGATGACGAGGTCAGGCTTGGCTGTCATGCCTCCACAGTTGAATAGCTCGTTGACTTTTACCGCGTGAAAAAATGTTCAGTCAAAGCACCACAGGATGCCCAGCTCCAGTGGAGATGTATCCCAGAAAAAGGTCACAGGGTTGGATTTTGCTCTGCTCTCACGGAGTGACTAGCGGTGCAGTGAGGCCTACCTACCACCACACTCCTGCCCTGAGGTAATTTTCCTGCCACCGGACTCCTCTTCTCTCCACCTGCTGCATGTAAATGCCAGTGTGGCTGGGGGTGGCAGTCAGGCTCCAGGTGGGTTTCCCCATTGTCGGCCTCTCTTGCCTCTTCTCCCCAGAGACTGCCTGGTGCAAGGTGGCGGTAGACCCAGGAGTAGCAGTGGTAACGACCACCTTGTTCAGGTCCCTCGCCGCCCCATGCCAACACCGTCGCCAATTCCGGCGCTGACAGGAGTGGGCTCCCTCTTATGTGGGAGGGATCCGCCCGGAGCCGGCCCTGCAGTTGGGAACTGGTCCCCAACGCAGGGAAAAGGATCGGGCCTGCAGTGGTCTCAGGACAGCGGGCGAAAATCCCACCCACCCGCGAAACTGCCATGGAGAGGAGAATCCAGCCGACAAACCCTTGGAGAGGATGTAGAGCAGATTTACTAGAATGGTACCAGGGATGAGGGACTTCAATTATGTGGAGAGACCAGAGAAACTGGGGTTGTTCTCCTTAAAGCAGAGAAGGTTAAGGGGAGATTTAGAGGTGTACAAAATTATGAAGGGTTTTGATAGAGTAAATAAGGAGAAACTGTTTCCAGTGACAGAAGGGTCGGGAACCAGAGGACACAGATTTAAGGTAATTGGCAAAAGAACCAGAGGTGACATGAGGAGAAATTTTTTATGCAGTGAGTTGTTATGATCTGGAACGCACTGCCTGAAAGTATGGTGGAAGCAGATTCAATAGTAACTTTCCAAATGGAATTGGACATATACATAAAAAGGAAAAAAATTGCAGGGCTATGGGGAAAGAGCAGGGGAGTAGGACTAATTGGATAGCTCTTTCAAAGAGCTGGCACAGGCACGATGGGCCGAATGGCCTCCTTCCATGCTGTATGATTCTATGAAAGTGGTAACAGGAATAATGTACGGTACTGGTGAATCCAAGTAAGCCCATGATCAGTTTGTAGATAAAGCTAAGAATTGGATGAGAGATCTATTGATTGCCTTTCTAAATGACTGGATACCATGCTTGAATGTCAGCCCATTTCATTATTGAGTCTGAAAAATCAATCTTAATTAAAACAATCAAGATCACCATGAGCAGGTTGGACAAGTGCCAACCCATAATGAGGCCTGGTCCTGCAGGTCTTAGCTGTTACATGTCTACGTCTATCTCTAGAGAAAGTGGGACCAGTGCCAGCCCAGGTGAAGATCTAACCCTGCTGGCCCCAGTCTACTGTCTGCCTCTCTATGTCTACCTAGAATGGCCAGTCCATTAGAGGTGTGACACACCTATATAGTCCAGGTGTGGGCTATCCAGAAATGTAAACTCTACCTCAAAAATCTGTGGCTAGAATTCTTATGGAGGCCTCCCGATCTCCTGTCGTAATAGTTGGGGTGAGAGATCAGGGGGAGCCCCTTGGAAACTCCAGGGTGCTATTGTTTGCTCTCCCTAGATGCTCGTGAATCACTTCTTTTATAATAGACTCTGGTATTTATCTTACTATAAAGGTCAAGATGATCGGCCGATTATCCTCTCAAACTTGGTTCAGTTGTCTTCTGAGATTTGGATGCCGATTAGCTTTTTTTGAATCTTCCCAATTTCCCTACTCTGTTGAGGGAGACTTCGGTATAAATGCTCCTTGAACCCTGAAGGTAATCAGAATATTAATTCTATCTTCACATCCCCACCATTTGCGCCAAGCCAGAAGATGGCTGACCCGCTCCTAGAGATCTGTGTACATCACTCTAGGCTGGACACTACAAGATGAGCAAGAGCGGCCAACAGATAGGTCTCCCTCTGATCTCCGCTGCTCCTCTTCCTGGCACCTTCCCAAAGCAATATGACTGAGATAGGGAGCTCAGTGCAGTGGACAACTGTAGAATTCTGTGCTGGTGTTCAAGTTACCTCTCTGACATAGAATTGCATAGAATTTACAACACAGAAACAAGAGCCTCCTCCCACCTTACTTCATCTCACCCTATCACATATCCTTCTATTCCTTTCTCCCTCATGTATTTATCTAGCTTCCCCTTAAATGTATCCATGCTATTTGCCTCAACCACTCCCTGTGGTAGCGAGTTCCACATTCTCACCACTCTCTGGGTAAAGAAGTTTCTCCTGAATTCCCTGTTGGATGTATTAGTGACTATCTTATATTTATGGACACTAGTTTTGGACTCCCCCACAAGTGGAAACATCTTCTCTACATCTACCCTATCGAACCCCTTCATAATTTTAAAGACCCCTATTAGGTCACCCCTCAGCCTTCTCTTTTCTAGAGAAAAGAGCCCCAGCCTGTTCAGGTACCATTGTGCACAGCAGTCGAAGGGAAGAGTTCTAGGGTCAGAAGTGTCACACCATGCACACCCTTAAAACATTATAGGGTAGAGCTTCCTCTTCGCAGTGCCTGGCAAATTGGTTTTCCCGACAGGCACAATGAGGAGGAAAATGGAGGGGTGAGGGTTGCGTTAAGTCTCTGTCCACACAGCATCATTCACTGGGATGTGGGAGGAGCATAGGGACCTTTACTTTGAATCTACCTGGGGGACCTCACTCATTGATCCAAGTTTGCCGATGACACAAAGATAGGCGGCATTGTAAGCAGTGTATACAGAAGCATCAAATTATAAACAGATATTAATAGATTAAGTGAATGGGCAAAACTGAGGCAAATGGATTTCAATGTAGGCAAGTGTGAGGTCATCCACTCTGGACCTAAAAAAGATAGAACAGGGTACTTTCTAAATGGTGAAAAGCTAAAAACAGTGGATGTCCAAAGAGACTTAGGGATTCATGTAGATGGATCATTAAAAATATCATGGACAAGTACAGAAAATAATCAAAAAGACTAATGGAATGCTGGCCTTTATATCGAGAGGACTAGAATACAAGGGGGTAGATGTTATGTTGCAGCTATACAAAGCCCTGGTTAGACCACAGCTGGAGTACTGTGAGCAGTTCTGGGCACCAAACCTTAGGAAGGATATATTGGCCTTGGAGGGTAGGTTTACCAGAATGGTACTAGGCCTATATTCTCTAGAGTTTAGAAGAATGAGAGGTGATCTGATTGAAACATACAAAATTCTTACAGGGCTTGACAGGGTAGATGCAGGGAGGATGTTTCCCCTGGCTGGGGACTCTAGGACCAGGGGTCACAGTCTCAGAATAAGGGTACGGCCATTCAGGACTGAGATGAGGAGAAATTTCTTCACTCAGGAGGGTGGTAAATCTTTGGAATTCTCTACCCCAGAGGGCTGTGGAGGCTCAGTCGTTGCGTATATTCAAGACAGAGATCAATAGATTTTTGAATATTAAGGGAATCAAGGGATATGGGGATAGTTCAGGAAAGTGGAGATGAGATAGAAGATCAGCCATGATCTTATTGAGTGGCAGAGCAGGCTCGAAGGGCCAAATGGCCTACTCGTGCTTCTATTTCTTATGTTCTTATGTACCTGGACTCCAAGGGTTAAATTACGAGGCGTTATTACACAAACTAGGGTTGTATTCCCTGGAATTTAGACGGTTAAGAGATGATTTGATTGAAGTTTCCAAGGTATTAAGGGGAACTGATAGGGTAGATAGAGAGAAACTATTTCCACTGGTTGGGGAGTCTAGGACTGGGGGCAGAGTCTAAAAGTTAGAGCCAGGACTTTCAGGAGTGAAGTTGGGAAACACTTCTACACACAAAGGGTGGTGGAAGTTTGGAACTCTCTTCCACAAACAGCAGTTGATGTTAGGTCAGTTGTTAATTTTAAATCTGAGATTGATGGATTTTTGTTAACCAAAGGTATTAAGGGATATGGGCCAAAGGCAGGGATATGGAGTTAGGTCGTAGATCAGCCATTGAATGACGGAACAGGCTCGAGGAGCTGAATGGCCTCCTCCTGTTCCTATGTTCCTAATCCATGCTATACATAGCCTCAGAGTATTTGATGGAGCAGTGTAGAGGGAGCTTTACACTCTATCTAACCCATGCTGTACGTGCCTAGGAGTATTTGACGTGATTGTGTAGAGGGAGCCATTTTCTAGTGAAGTTCTGGGCTCAACAGTAGCATTCTCACCTCTGAGTGAGAAGGTCGTGGGTTTAAGGCCAACTCCAGAGACTTGAGCACATAATCCAAGCTGACACTCCAGTACAGTGCAGAACTGAGGGAGTGCTGCACTGTCGGAGGTGTCGTCTATCGGATGAGATGTTAAACCGAGCCCTCGTCTCCCATCTCAGGTGGACATAAAAGATCTAATGGCACTATTCAAAGAAGAGCGGGGGTATTCTCCCCGGTGTCTTGGCCAATATTTTTTCCTCAACTAACTTCGCTAAAAACAGATTGGGCCAGAAATTCGGCTCTCCGGCTTCCTGCGGGTGCAAGGATCGCGCGCATACTTACCTACCGCGCCTGCCGTTGTGCTTCGGGCCCGCGTGGAATTCGGCTCCTGGGCCTCCTGCAGCTGCCGGCGCGCAGTGCTTGCGTATCCCAGGGGCGCAGTTAGTTCGAAGCGTCCCCTGGGATCACGTGGGCCATGGAGAGCCAATCGGAGCAGGGAATCTCCATTCATAGATTTTGACAGGAAGACCTGTCAAATCTATGAATAGAGATCGGCCCCAAAACCCCACTAAAACTTCAAATACATTTTTTTTTTAAATCACATTTTTAAAATAACTATAAATTACATAAATTAACTACTTTAAACAAAAATGTAAATTTTTGAAAAACATAATTAAAGTTTTTAACGGTGCTAAAAATAAACTTACCTTTCTTTAAAGTATGTAAAAAAGATAAACCTGTTGAAAAAATGTTTAAATTCTACTTAATTCACCACTTACCTTGTTAAAAGCAGGCCTTGCGCCTCCTTTTTCCTGCGCAGCTTCTCCGTACTTATCCTCACGGAGAAACCTGAAAAAAAAATGAAGTTCGCTGCGTGCGCGCTGCCTCTCCGGCGCATGCGGTTGACCCTCGAACCCCTTCCTTCACGAGACTGGAAGTTCCGGTTTCCCGTGCATGCGCAATGCATGCGCGAAACCGGCACTTCCGGTGGCCCTACGGGTGAGTACACAGCGCGTACTCACCCGTGGAGACCCGAATTTCTGCCCCATTATCTGGTCATTTATCACATTGTTGTTTTTGGGAGCTTGCTGTCTGCAAATTGACTTCTGTGTTTCCCTACATTACATCAGTGAATACACTTCAAAAGTACTTCATTGGCTGTGAAGCGCAATGGCTTCTCCTGAGATCGTGAAAGGCGCTATAGAAATGTAAGTCTTTCTTTCTTTATTAGATAAAACACATAGGCCTAGAAATTGGATAAGGCCCAAAAATGGGCACGGGTATCATGATGCCAATTAGTCCACGTCCATTGAGTCCGATGCAGGCAACGTGCAAACTTCTCGTGTGGCCTGCTAATTAAAATGATTGCAATGATAAGGAAGCGCTAAAAGCGCTGTTCAGTGGCTTTGTGCCTCAGTAGGGAGCCAACACCAATTAAAGCTAGCTTGCACTTCTTAAAGGCAGCCTGCACCTCTTAAAGGTGAGGTGCATTGTGGATTCACCAACTGGTAGAAGTGGCTGGGAAACAGACTAAGGAGTAACAAAACTGAGTGATGGTGCAACATGGCACAGAAAGAGCTCCCAGCACTGGAGGCCAAGGTGCGAGTGGTGGACAGCAGAAGAGAGGTTCTCTATCCACAGGGGGCCAGGAGGCCCGGCAGCCAAACTGTGAGAAGGCCAGATAGCTGGCGCGGTCAATGCTAGCAGTGTAGCCCCGAGGACCTGGATGCAGTGCCGGAAGAAGTTGAATGACCTCACACGAGTGGTCAAGGTCATTGAATTCATCTGCAAATGCCACATCCCACAAACTGCACCACAAGCCTCACACACTGCTCAATTCACCACACCCCCATTACTCACCTACCAACAATCTCTATCAATCACGACTCATACCTTACATTCTTACCATCTCACCCTCACACACTTACCAGTGCTGCAAGCCTCACACCCACATCTCACAACTTGCACACACTCCCAGCTATTCAACCATGACAGCCAAACTCAGTGAGCCACACTCACTGACACACTTCACGCTCTCTTGCAGGACAAGGTAGTGCATAATCGTAGGCAGCTGCAGCTAACTGGATTGGGACAGGTTCGTCTCTTGATCCTGACCCCGCACGAGGAGATGGTGCTCACCATAACTGGAGTGGCCATGACTGAGGCTGTGGCCAGTGCTGGTGCTGAAAGCATTGAAGATGACGGTATGCTCACACCTAATCCTCACATCCCACTTCCCCCTCATCCCACAATCTCTTCTGACTTACAAGCTGCAGGTGGGGTAAGCATGCACGTCTTGCTTCCCTCCCCGCCCTGCCTCACCACAACCCTACCCTTGCGCCTTTCTCATTTCAGAAACCCAAGAAATCCAACCTGACCAGCCAGTGGTGCAAGAGGAAGAGGAAGAGGTGAGTGATGTTGAAGAAGAAACACCATCAATCGATCTGACACTTGCAGCCACCAGCTCAGATACTGGCACTGCATGGACATTAGAGGGTAACTGAGAGGCGGGATCTGCACGTGGTGAGTCACCGGGCACGAGTGCAGCCAGGGCAGGGGGAAAGGGTAGCGCCCCGGAAGGAGAGGTCACACACAGGTTCTGCTGCACAAGAATCAGATGAGGACTTCGATGGGGTGGCCTACAGAAAAAAGTTGATGGGTATACACATGAAACGCTTGGTGCATTGGCAGGCCTGCCAGAAAGCCTGAGTGCAATGTCAAGGAGCATGGAGGAGTCCAGCACCAACCTTGCACGGGGCTTTGCGCAGAGCGTGGAACCCATCCTTTCCAGCGGGAAAGGGGTGGGCAGATTCATTAGCGCACTTGTGGACCCAACCATCATGCAGCATCTGACGGCCGAAGTCTCAGCTTCCACCGCAGCACAAGCAGCCTTCACTCAATGTCTGAGTGCTGCACTGAAACGCAGACTGAAGTCATGCAAGCTCAGCTTGCTGCCACGCAAGCTCAGACTGCTGCCATCGTGGCTGGGTTTGCCAGTGTGAAAAGGGGCTTGCAGGGTGTCACAGCATTCCAGCAATCTGTCCTCCAACAGATGGCTAGGATTGCTGAGGTGCTGCCCCGGCGGGGTGGCAGTGGCTCCGTGGTGGACGGACCTGTTGTCCTCTCAGGATGACAGCATTCGTCCTCCCACCCCTGCCACTCCGTCAGTGCCCTTGCTGTTGCCTGTCAGCCAGCCAGCCCAGACTGCTGCCGCCCATACCGAGATGGTGCAGTCCGAAGCTGGGCCTACTAGGCCCAGAGCTGCTCGAGGTCATCCTGCAAGGCCATCTGCAGTCTCCTCCACTGAAAGTCAGCAGCCTTCCACCAGCCATGGGGTAGCACTGCGTAGGAGATGAGTTGAGTTTTGATTGAAATATTATAATGGTGTGATTCATAAAATTGGTTTGGAATGTTTGTTTTGTGGTGGCTTTTATTGTAGCATTGTGGCCAAGAGGACGCTGTGATGGTCAGTAACAGAGGGAAGGTAAGGTGTGGGACTGTTGGTGAATGGGAAATTGGGGTTGCGTTCACTGGTACCGCAGTCGGATGATTCGATCACGGACAGCCCAGGCAGAAAGGGACTATCTAGGTTACCTCTTCTCTTCGGCTTCCTCCTCAGCTGGTCACCGTATGCCTGGTGGCAAGGGCTGTGCCCTCATGATGGCGAAGTTGTGGAGCATGCACTAGACCATGATGAATCTTGAGACACGCTCTGGTGAGTACTACAGGGCTCCTCCAGAGCGGTCCAGGCAGCGGACGCGTTGTTTAAATACGTCAATGGTCTGCTCTATCAGGTTCCATGTGGCAGCATGGCTTTCGTTATATGCAGGCTGCCCACATGTGCATGGGTAGTGCAGTGGAGTCATGAGCCAGGTGGTCAGCGGATAGCCCTTGTTGCCCAGTAGCCACCCTCTGGTTTGTTGTGTGGTTCAAATGCTGATGGTCCAGCAGACTGCCACAGAATGAAGGCAACATGGCTACTGCCAGGATACCGAGCATTAACTTACATGATGCACTGAGTATGGTCACACACCAGCTGAACATTGATGGAGTGGAATCCCTTCCGATTGCAGTACATCTCCGAATTCAGATGCGGCACCCGCAAAGCGACATGCATGCATCCAATTGCATCCTGCACCATGGGGAAGGAAGCCTGCTATCCTGGCAAAGACTTTGGGTGGAAAACCCTCCACTGGCTGGAGCCATACCTAGCGCAAAAGAAGATGGTTGTGGTGGTCGAAGGTCAATCATCACAGTCCCAGGACATCGCTGCAGGAGTTCCTCAGGGCAGTGTCCTAGGCCCAACCATCTTCAGCTGCTTCATCAATGAACTTCCCTCCAACATAAGGTCAGAAATGGGGATGTTCACTGAAGACTGCACAGCGTTCAGCTCCATTCACAACTCCTCAGATAATGAAGCAGTCCATGCCCGCATGCAGCAAGACTTGGACAACATTTAGGCTTGGGCTGATAAGTGGCAGGTAACATTCGCGCCACAGAAGTGCCAGGCAATGACTATCTCCAACAAGCGAGAGTCTAACCACCGCCCCTTGACATTCAACGGCATTACCATCGCCGAATCCCCCACCATCAACATCCTGGGGGTCACCATTGACCAGAAACTTAACTGGACCAGCCACATAAATACTGTGGCAACAAGAGCAGGTCAGAGGCTAGGTATTCTGCGGCGAGTGTCTCACCTCCTGACTCCCCAAAGCCTTTCCACCATCTACAAGGCACAAGGAGTGTGATGGAATACTCTCCACTTGCCTGGATGAGTGCAGCTCCAACAACACTCAAGAAGCTCGACACCCTCTAGGACAAAACAGCCCGCTTGATTGGCACCCCATCCACCACCTTAAACATTCACTCCCTCCACCATCGGCGTACCGTGGCTGCAGTGTGTACCATCTACAAGATGCACTGCAGCAACTCACCAAGGCTTCTTCGGCAGCACCTCCCAAACCCACGATCTCTACCACCTAGAAGGACAAGGGCAGCAGGCACATGGGAACACCACCACCTCCAAGTTCCCCTCCAAGTCACACACCATCCTGGCTTAGAAGTATATCGCCGATCCTTCATCGTCGCTGGGTCAAAATCCTGGAACTCCCTCCCTAACAGCACTGTGGGAGCACCTTCACCACACGGACTGCAGCAGTTCAAGAAGGCGGCTCATCACCACCTTCCCAAGGGCAACTAGGGATGGGCAATAAATACTGGCCTTGCCAGCGACACCCACATCCCACAAACGAATATTAAAAAAATGATGGCCTCCTGCTGAGAGCCCTTCTCCCCCTCCTCGTCCTGCCTCTTAAAGTCATTGAGCATGTGCCACACTACTCCTAGTGGACTTTCGGCAACTTTAAAAAAGTCTCGAAAGCACCAAACAATTGTACAAACTCAGCAACAGCTAGTAGAAATCAATAAGCAACTAACCTGTGAGTAGGTGATGGTCCCTTTAAATAGCGCTGGTGTGGGGTCCTTCCTGCTACTGAAGGCATGTTCAGCTGTAGGAGGTTAAGCGAGAACATTCGCTCCAGTGTTAAGGTCAAAAATGGCAGCGCTGGCGTCAAATTAGCATTACACGCTGATTGACGTCTCAATCTGCCTAGTCTGCATACTTACGGCACACACTCCTGGCACCGACGCTAACGCCCTCACCAAAATGGCGCCTGGCGTGGCCCACACGAGAAGTGTGTGCGCGCTGCTCGGATGCCATTTTAGACACAGAACGACACCCGTAGCGCTGAAAAGCCTTACGCTAGCGAGCCGAATTTCTAGCCCCATATGAACACTGAGGAATGGAAATGAAAATGAAACCGATTATTTTTGACAGGCGATCCCCATAATTAGATACAAGTTAAGGAACAGGATGAAATCAAAATCCATAGAAGGTGGATTTTACATTTAACACTCAGAAATGACTGGTAGAAAGAGTTTGATGTCTTTTGCTTGCAGTTTCCCTTGAAGACGAGGTTTCTGGCTCATCATCTCCACCTCTCCAATCTGTCAAATCCTGCAATCACGAAAGAAAATCTGAAGGAACATTGTAAAAGTTCTGGCATTGAAAGTCACTTCCGAAACGCAGCTGGAGAAAGTTTCCTTCGAGCCAGTCTACATGCCGGGTGTGTCGAGACGTCAACGGGAGCACTGTTTTCGGAAGGGCGTGGGTGGGTGGGTGGACGTGTGGAGTTCCAGAGCCCCTGGCACAGGAAGAGCCCACTCCACCTCTCCTGTGGCCCCATAGTGTGCATAGCTGTCTGTCGTCCCCCAGCTAAGCCAGCCTGACAGAGTCTCTTTCTCCACCATCCCTCAGCTGGCCCGAGACCTCAACTGACAGAGTTAGGAGTTGGCTGAATGCGCTCTGTGATGACGGTACAGGGATGGCGGGGGGTGGAGGGAGGGAGCTGGGAGTGAAGCAGTGAGCTGGGCCTTGTGTGTCAGGCAAAGCTCGAAGCCCCCGCCCCGTTCCCCACCAACACACCCCCTCCACTCCGCAACTGCTAACTTTCAGTTGGACTGGCAGGAACTGGAATCTTCCCCCACCTGCAAGTGCCTGAGAGCTGGAGAAGACTCAAGAATGATCAGCATTTCTCAGCCAGGGTGCCTTGAAGTGGCAAATAGGAACAGAATGATTCCTTGTAATCCAGGTCGCTTTTACACATCCAGCTTCTTTCCATTGCTTCGTCCTCAGTTTTTCATTTCAGTGTTTTAATATTAGTTGACTGATACAGTAGCGGGGTGAAAATGACCCCCCAACAAAGCACCCTGCCCCCACCCCCCAGCCCCCCCTCCACGCCCCCTCCAGAAACATGGAGCCAAAGCCAGGACACCTCGTATCCAGGGCCCCGGCCGTTCCCTGTGCCTTGCTCTACACTCTGCTGGAGTTATTTTGGTGCAGTTTAGGGGCCGATGTTGAACGCACAAATCAAGGAGACTGTGTTCCTCAAAGTTATTAAAAGGTTATTCGTTCTTTCACCAGCGGTGTATCACATTTAGCTCCGTCCTGTCAGGGTATCGAATTATGTGTTAATTGTGAAAGAAAGGTATCACAGAGGGAAACACTATAATTTACACAGGGCACAGTGCAGTGTGAGAGAGTCATTACCTCCAGAAGAGGAGAGGAGTGGGGCACATGGAACTGTACCCCAGTGAGAGTCAGTACCTTCAGGAGAGGAGGGGAGTGGGGCACATGGAACTGTACCCCAGTGAGAGTCAGCATCTTCAGGAGAGGAGGAGAGTGGGGCCCATGGAACTGTACCCCAGTGAGAGTCAGCACCTTCAGGAGAGGAGGGGAGTGGTGCCCATGGATCTGTACCCCAGTGAGAGTCAGCACCTTCAGGACAGGAGGGGAGTGGGGCCCATGGACCTGTACCCCAGTGAGAGTCAGCGCCTTCAGGAGAGGAGGGGAGTGGGGCCCATGGACCTGTACCCCAGTGAGAGTCAGCACCTTCAGGAGAGGAGAGGAGTGGGGCCCAGGGAACTGTACCCCAGTGAGAGTCAGTACCTTCAGGAGAGATGGGGAGTGGGGCCCATGGAACTGTACCCCAGTGAGAGTCAGCACCCTCAGGAGAGGAGGGGAGTGGGGCCCATGGAACTGTACCCCAGTGAGAGTCAGCACCTTCAGGAGAGGAGGGGAGTGGGACCCATGGACCTGTACCCCAGTGAGAGTCAGCACCTTCAGGAGAGGAGAGGAGTGGGGCCCATGGACCTGTACCCCAGTGAGAGTCAGCACCTTCAGGAGAGGAGAGGAGTGGGGCCCATGGACCTGTACCCCAGTGAGAGTCAGTACCTTCAGGAGAGGAGGGGAGTGGGGCCCATGGAACTGTACCCCAGTGAGAGTCAGCACCTTCAGGAGAGATGGGGAGTGGGGCCCATGGAACTGTACCCCAGTGAGAGTCAGTATCTTCAGGAGAGGAGGGGAGTGGGGCCCATGGACCTGTACCCCAGTGAGAGTCAGCACCCTCAGGAGAGGAGGGGAGAGTGGCCCATGGACCTGTACCCCAGTGAGAGTCAGTACCTTCAGGAGAGGAGGGGAGTGGGACCCAAGGACCTGTACCCCAGTGAGAGTCAGCACCTTCAGGAGAGATGGGGAGTGGGGCCCATGGAACTGTACCCCAGTGAGAGTCAGCACCTTCAGGAGAAGAGGGGAGTGGGGCCCATGGAACTGTACCCAACATCGTGAAAACTAAAAGGGTTGGCTTTTAGACAGGAAGCGCATGTCATACGCAAAGCTATAATACAGACATATAATTATATACACTCATATATATATATGTACGTATGCACACACATACATATACATACACACAAACACATACATACACACGTGCACACACATATAGAATAGCAAAATACTGCGAATGTTGGGTATCAGAAATAAAAACAGAAAATGCTGGAAACCCTCAGCAGGTCAGGCAGCATCGTGGAGAGAGAAACAGAGTTAACGTTTCAGGTCGATGACCCTTTGTCTGAACCCAGTTCTGACGAAGGGTCACAAAATCACAGAATCCCCACAGGGCAGATAGAGGCCATTTCGGCCCATTGAGCCTGCACCGACACATATCTCACCCTATCCCCGTAACCCCACATAATTTAATCCCCCTAACACTAAGGGTCAATTTATCATAGCCAAATCAACCTAACCCACACATCTTTGGACTGTGGGAGAAAACCGGAGCACCCGGAGGAAACCCACGCAGACACGGGGAGAATGTGCAAACTCCACACAGACAGTCACCCAAGGCTGGATTCGAACCCGGGTCCCTGGTGCTGTGAGGCAACAGTGCTAACCACTATGCCACCGTGTTGTCAGGTCATCGACCTGAAACATTAACTCTGTTTCTCTCTCCATGATGCTGCCTGACCTCATATACACACACACGCATTGCTCACTGTGGGTTGGATGATGCTCTGCTTATATCCTGCAATGCACAAATGTAGATTGGGCTGGTTAGATCAAAGAATATAAATTTAAATGAGTGAATTGATGATATAATAGGAAGAATGTCTTTACTAAAAGTGTGCTATTTGTTTGCTGAGGAGGATAGCAGAGACAAAGAATAGCCAGAAGGGGAGTTCCAGATACAGCGGGTTGCTGGGTTGAGAAAGTTACTTGAGAGAGAGAGAGAGAGAAAGAGAGATGAGCTTCCAAGGGCCGAAAGGCTTTTTTTTACATTATTATGTTCTGCCGTGTAAATGTAGACAATATGTGTTGGATTGGCTGCTGGACCAGAGGCGTCACACCAATGTCCGATCCTGTCCACACACACCCAGACCTGAGCAGCAGAGCTCACTGTGTAGTGATCAGAAGAGAGAACGATGCCAAATATTCCCCAGCCCCTAACTCGAGGGCACTGAGGCCAACTGTAGCGCCTTTACTCCTGCCCCGGCTGAGGTCAGCTAACTCAGCACGAATCGGGAAGCTAACCCGGGGGCTTCCTGAGCCGAGAATCTCAGTACCACACCGGTCCTTCCACATGCACACCCACCATGAGGAGACTGAGCAACTTACCAGGATTTATTGTGCCAAGAAAGCACACCGTGCAACATTTTTATATAGTCAGACCGTACAAAACCGGGGTAAATCACTTCCACTCTTCACAGGACATCCTGTGCCTCATGGGTTCAAGTTTTGAGCATTTCTGACAAACTCAATTTGCTAAACCCGTAGGTGAAATATTAAAGGAATCTGCAGGGGTTGAGGTTTAGAGATGTCACATAAAGTTGACCGACCTGAGCACATAAAAACATCTCCCCCCGCCCCCCTTTGCTTAAGAGATAGTGCTGGACTCTCCTCATGCTGTGCAATGTACTTCTTCATGACCTTGACCTTTGACCGCTGACCTCGGCCTTTTTCTTAAAAGACATCTTATGAAGTCATCCATTATGGACAGGGTTGTGGCTGAGTGTATGGGGGGGGGGGGGAATGGGGGGAAGGGGGCAAGGTTGCAAGGAGACGGGGGTGGAAAGAAGAGGTCATTTTCCTGTTTAATAACAGAGGTGGATCCAAGTCTTTTTTTGTGTGATTTACTGAGTTGGACACTCAAAGATAAAACCAAACACAGAGATACTCTGCATTCAGTCAACAGGGCATTTAAATAGCAGCTGTTACTCAATGGGAACCAGCAGCATCTGTAGTCGTTGTGCCTCCAGAATGGTAGTCACACTGTGACTGAAAAAGTGAGCAAAACCTTTGTGTTTTTCTTTACTAAGATGCTAACATGTTTAAGAACAGATGCATGTGACGATATCTATAGGGGTACACGTGTGTTTGGAGTGTATTTATATGGTGTCTTTCACATCCTTGGGATGTCCCAAAGTGCTTCACAGCCAATGAATCGCTTTCAAAGTGCAGTCACTGTTGTAACATGCAGAAATGAAGCAGCCAGCAAGATCCCACAAATGTGATAAAGGATCAGTTTTTTTTGGAAGTGTTGATTGAGGGATAAATGTTGGCCAGGACACCTGGAGAGCTTCTCTACTCTTCTTCGAATAGCGCTGTGGTATCTTTGACCATCCATCTGAGCAGGGAGACAGACCCTAAGTTTAACTTTTCGCTTGGAGGACGGCACCTCCGACAGTGCAGCACTCCCGCAGTGCTGCACTGATTATATGCTCAAATCTCTAGAGTGGGATTTGAACCCTTGACCCTCTGACTCAAGGCAAGAGTGCTACCCACTGAGCCACGGCTGACTCCCTATAGAAACTTTATTAATATTGGGGCATATCGTGGACTGACACTATGATTTGCAGCACCCACAGGGGAGGTACATAGGAATAGGAGGAGGCCATTCAGCCCCTCGAGCCAGTTCTGCCATTCCATTAGATCATGGCTGATCTACATCTTAACTCCATCTACCCGCCTTGGTTCCGTAACCCTCAATAACCTTACCTAACAAAAATCTATCGATCTCAGTTTTGAAATTTTTAATTGACCCCCAGCCTCAACAGCTTTATGGGGGAGAGAGTTCCAGATTTCCACCACCCTTTGTGTGAAGAAGTGCTTCCTGGCATCACCCCTGAACGGCCTGGCTCTAACTTTAAGGTTATGCCCCCTTGTTCTGGACTCCCCCACCAGAGGAAATAGTTTCTCTCGATCTACCCTACCAACTCCTTTAATCATCTTAAACACCTCAGTTAGATCATCTCTTTATCTTCTACACTCGAGGGAATACAAGCCTAGTCTATGCAACCTGTCCTCAGAATTTAGCCCTTAACTCCGGGTGATCATTCAAGTCGGCTTTGCCCTTCTCAGTACCAATGTCAAAAAGCCTGGCACAGTTTTTGCACAACAGGCAACTAGTTTGCAGCGTGACCTCCAAACGTTGAAGAGAGTGCCACCAGAACCTGCTTGCACGCTGCATTCGATTGCAATCAGCCGAGGACGGATATGCACCGGGGGTTGTTGCTGGGGTGGTTGCCGGGTTGGGGGGAGGGAGATGTCTGGGGTGGGTTGTCACTGCCAATTACTACCGTGCACCCATGTTATTGGTAGCGCTGACCTCTCGGGAACTTTTGTTTCATAATCCACAGGCTCGGGCTGTGAAATCCACCACAGTCGAATAGCCCTCTACCTTGTACAGCTCAGGCGAGTGCGTGATGAATGGGCAACATACTGGGGAGTCGAGGTGGCATTCGCCCGACCACTATTTGAAAGCAGGCATTAACCTGTTTGCTTTAGATGGGTTAGCACCTCTGCTAAAATACTGGACTGAGGGATATAATAAGAATGCGTTACATAGAATTACATAGAATGTACAATACAGAAACAGGCCATTCGGCCCAACAGGTCTATGCTGGAACAATAGCAAAATACTGCGGATGCTGGAAATCTGAAATAACAACAGAAAATGCTGGAAACACTCAGCAGGTCAGGCAGCATCGAAGAGAGGAGAAACAGAGTCAACGTTTTGGGTCGAACCCTTCGTCAGAACTGGAAAAGGTTAGGGAGGAGAGATTTTTAAGCAGGGGCAGGGAGGAGGGGAGGAAAGAACAAAGGGAAGGTCTGTGATAGGATGGAAGGCAGGAGAGATTGAATGACAAAAGGGATGACGGTGTAAGGCAAAAGGTAATGGGACAAGTTAAGAAACAAAAGCTGGCTCGAGACGATGTGTGGATGATGGCGGCAGCAACATTAACAGCTACCATGTGAGGAAACAAGAGAGAAAAAAAGAACTAACAGGGGCCAATTTATAGTCTGAAATTGTTAAACTCAATGTTAAGTCCAGAAGGCTGTAAAGTGCCTAATCGAAAGATGAGGTGCTGTTCCTCGAGGTCTATGCCGGTGTTTATGCTCCACACGAGACTCCTCCCACCCTACTTCATCCCACCCTATCTGTATATCCCTCTATTCCTTTTTCCCTCATGGGCTTATCTAGCTTCCCCTTAAATGCATCTATGCTATTCGCCTCAACTACTCCTTGTGGTAGCGAGTTCCACATTCTCACCACTCTCTGAGTAAAGAAGTTTCTCCTGAATTCCTGATTGGATTTATTAACGACTATCTTATATTGATGGCCTCGAATTTTTGGAGAAAATGGAAACATTTTCTTTATGTCTACCCTATCCAACCCCTTCATAATTTTAAAGACCTCTGTCAGGTCAGCCCTCAGTCTTCTCTTATAAGAAATAGGAGCAGGAGTAGGCCATACGGCCCCTTGAGCCTGCTCCGCTTTCTCTTATCCAGCGAAAAGAGCCCAGCCCGTTGAACGTCCGTCTTGTTGATACGGCCAGCAGCGATTGGTGAGTTATGTCTCAATGCGTGTAGCCATGTGCCGGATGACACAATGGCGCGCGTGTGTCCAAATCCATATAGTTGTCCAATAGCATACCTCTCTGGGGGGAGGGGGTTGGTGACCGTTCCTGAGGTGGGTTCTCGCATTCGTCCGCCACAGTGTTTTGAACAATAAGGGAGTGATGGATTGTGGGGAGCGGGCAGGGAAATGGAGCTGAACTCAAGATCAGATCAGCCATGATCTCATTAAATGGCGGAGCAGGCTCGAGGGGCCAAATGGCCTACTCCTGCTCCTATTTCTTATGTTCTTATGTTCTAGTCTCGGAGGAGGAGGCGCGGGGTGAAATAACCTTCCAAAGCCCTGGCGATCTCTTGCCCAGATACACCAGGATCCCAGGCAGTCCAGGGAATTCATCTGCGCCGCTTTATTTTTGAATTTAGTCCCAGGAGATCTGTCTCAATCTGAGAAAGTCTAGAAGATCCGATTGCCAAAACGGCACCTTCATCTACCAATGGGGAGAAGCCCTGCAAAGTGCCAGGGCCTGGGGGAGGGTTTTAACCATTATTTTGAATAATTGTTCTTGGGGCGTGGGCGACAATAGCAAGGCAGTATTTATTGCCCATCCTAAGTTGCCCTGAGGGCATTAAATTAAGCATGTAGTGGGGTCATGTTGGTTAGGATTGGCAGCTTTCTCAATGAAGGCTTTGATGACAATCATGGTTGTCATGGTTATTTTTCACAACCTGCTATGGTGGGATTATGAACTCAGAACCTCTGGGTTGCCACTCATAAGCCATTAGCCTACTGTACCCTAGCCCATTATTCTTAGATCAGAAGTGTCTATCCTGCCAAGGAGGGGTCTATCCTGGGATAAAAGTAATTGTGGAAATAGAGAGTTAATGTGGGCCTGATAGATCTATCCGTGGAATGAAACCTGCGTGTCTCACGGGTAAGAGCTGAGCTTCCGACCTCCTATCCTCTCCATCACAGCAGACCACCTACTTCCACCTCCGTAACATTGCCCATTTCTGCCCCTGCCTCAGCTCAACCACTGCTGAAACCCTCATCCATGCCATTGTTACCTCTAGACTCGAATATTCCAACACACTCCTGGCCGGCCTCCCATCTTCCACCCAAAGCTCATCCAAAACTCTGCTGTCCCTGTCCTAACTCATACCAAGTCCTGTTCACCCATCACCCCCTGTGCTCGCTGGCCTACATTGGCTCCCATTCCACCAACGCCTCAATTTTAAAACTCTCATCCTTGTTTTCAAATCCCTCCATGGTCTCGCCCCTCCCTATCTCTGTAACATCTCCCAGCCCTACAACCCTCCGAGATCTCTACGCTCCTCCAATTCTGGCCTCTTGTGAATCCCCGATTTTCACCGACCCACCATTGGCGGCCGTGCCTTCAGCTGCCTTGAGCCTAAGCTCTGGAATTAACTCCCTAATTTTCTCCGCCTTGCCAGCTCTCTCTCCTTTTTAAGACGCTCCTTAAATCCCTACGGGCTAGAAATTCATTATAGCCCAGGAATGGGCGGTAAAATTAGAAAAGCTGGAGAATTAGCGCCAGGCTTAACGCCTCCTCTCCCTGTCGCTGTATGGCCAAGGTGCTTAGGTAGGTGGCGAAAATCAATTTTGCAGATCGGGCGCCCGTTGCACGCTCACTGACGTCACGATCTGCCTGGCGTTGAAGTCCCCAGTGCTACCTCGTACCGATGGCGCAATGGGGGGACTGATTTGCCGTGGGTCGCTGGATTCACCTCGCCCCGGCACTACTGCATCAGCTGCTGGCACTAACCGGAGGCGCTAACCAACTGAAGTTTTTCCCCCTATCTCTTTGACCAGGCTTTTGGTCACCTGGCCTAATATCTCCTTGTGTGGCTCGGTGTCAAGTCTTTGTCGGATAACGCTCCTGTGAAGCGCATTGGGGCTTTTTACTACGTTAAGTGTGCTCTATAAATAGAAGTTGTTGTTGTTAGGGATTGAAGTCTGAATGCGGAAGTCTACACTGAGATAGCGTGCAGCCTCGCGAGCGGATCTGCAGCTCAATACATCTCTCCCACCTGACCGACAAACTGCATCAACGTCAAAAAAGACCAACAAGTTATCTGAAGGGACACATCTCAACTCCTGGCTTAATCTCTTCGTCCGACGGCAGTTTTGGATTAATGCACAAAGGGATTCAGCTTAAGCAAACATGCCTGACAGCAAGACCTCTCTTTGTTCCTGCTGAATAAATCATTAATACTGGCAGCTGTCCAATCACCTGTGTGTGTGCGTCAGTCACGATTGAAGAAAACCTCACAGAGACACAAGCCATTACAGAAAGGTGAAACCGCTTACTCTTCATTCTTCTGTCTGAATGAGGTTCTCTCTCAATTGGAAAAGGCAACCTTTCCCCCTCCTCATGCTGCTCCACGCCTTCTGATGTTTTATCTTAAAGGGGCCAGGGTCTTTGTGGCGGGGAGGGGGTGGGGTGCAGGGTCAAAATGGGGGAAACCTTAAGGAGAGGGTGAAGAGCCAGGTATCATTTGCGACACAATGCCTCCTCGTTCAAGTGACATGGGTAGAATTTATATCAACGTGTTGTGTCCTGAGAACTGAAAAGAGATTTTTTTTTTATTCGTTTATGGGATGTGGGCATCGCTGGCAAGGCCAGCATTTATTCCCCATCCCTAATTGCCCTTGAGAAGGTGGTGGTGAGCCGCCTTCTTGAACTGCTGCAGTCCATGTGGTGAAGGTACTCCCACAGTGCTGTGAGGGAGGGAGTTCCAGGATTTTGACCCAGCGACGATGAAGGAGCGGCGATATACTTCTAAGTCAGGATGGTGTGTGACTTGGAGGGGAACATGGAGGTGGTGGTGTTCCCATGCGCCTGCTGCCCTTGTCCTTCTAGGTGGTAGAGATCGCGGGTTTGGGAGGTGCTGCCGAAGAAGTCTTGGCGAGTTGCTGCAGTGCATCTTGTAGATGGTACACACTGCAGCCACGGTACGCCGGTGGTGGAGGGAGTGAATGTTTAAGGTGGTGGATGGGGTGCCAATCAAGCGGGCTGCTTTGTCCTGGATGGTGTTGAGCTTCTTGAGTGTTGTTGGAGCTGCACTCATCCAGGCAAGTGGAGATTATTCCATCACACTCCTTACTTGTGCCTTGTAGATGGTGGAAAGGCTTTGGGGAGTCAGGAGGTGAGACACTCGCCGCAGAATACCCAGCCTCTGACCTGCTCTTGTTGCCACAGTTTGGCAGGCACATTTACGTGAAGAACAAACGAAAATGGCGGGCAGGAAAAGACCAGCTGGTCCGTCAAACTTGCCCCACAGTCACGACAGCCGGAGCATCAAGTTGTTGCTCAGTGGATAGCACTCTCACCTCTGAGTCAGAAGGTTGGGGGTTCAAGTCCCACTCCAGAGACATGAGCACAAAATTCAGGCAGACACCCCAGTGCAGTGCTGAGGGAGTGCGGCACTGTCGGAGGTGCCATCTTTTCAATGAAGCATTAAACCTGAATCTGCCTCTCAGGTGGATGTAAAAGATTCCACGGCACTATTTCGAAGATGAGCAGGGGAGTTCTCCCCGTGCCCTGGCCAATATTTATTCCAAACTGGCTGCTGTGTTTCTTACATTGCAACAGTGACTACACGACAAAAGTAGTTAATTGGCTATAAAGTGCTTTGGGACGTCCTGAGAAAGTCTTTCTTCTTGAACCCCTCTCTCTAACAGCCATGTAATCTCCTGGGACAGGAAAAAAACACAGGGCCAAAAATGGGGGAACAATCTGGAAGATTCCTCTCCAACTCCCTCATGAGATTGGAACCAGTCCAGGAGACCACATTGACCAATCTTAACATTGCCCCTTTAAGGGAGAAGGTCACTCCAATCATAGCTATTATCAACCAGGTTATGGAGCAGCTTCGGAGACAATGGTATTTTTCCCCCTTGCCCGCTGGCTCATTGGGCAAATGCACGGCGTGGCACAGGTACAGCGCCACACAGAGCAGGAAGATTCCGGCAGACAGGACATGTCAAGAAATGGAAAATACATCGACCCAGAGATCAAATATTGGGAGCCATAACTTTAAGAGTCAATTCCCTGATTGACAAAATAGTAACAGAGTAGCATTAGGAACAGGAGTAAATCGTTTAACAGCTCAGGCCTGCTCCACCGTTCAATTAGATCATGGCTGATCTGCGTATCAACTCTATTTTTTCACCTTTGCTCCATATCCCTTGATACCCTCGATGTTTGTCTTTTTTAAGGAATACATATATTCTCCATTTTCCTGTCGGCCCTCTCCAATTTCTTCGTGACACATGCTTTATTGGGCCAATGTGAGTGGACGGGTGAAGCGAAGACTTCATTTGACACAGGGCATTCCAAAGTGCGGCCTGTGGGCCAGCTCCAGCCTGCCAGGCCTTCTAACCCGGCCCATGAGGCTCAGCTCTCAGCTCTCTTTGTGCTTGGCTTTTTTTTATGTCAGCCGTGACTCAGTGGGGAGCGCTCTCGCCTCTGAGTCTGAAGGTTGTGGGTTCAAGTCCCACGCCAGAGACTTGACCACATAATCCAAGCGAACACTCCCAGTGCAGCACTGATGGGGTGCTGCGCTGTCGGAGGTGCCGTCTTTCAGATGAGCCGTTAATCGCGGTCCCGTCTGCCTTCTCAGTGAGTGTAAAAGATCCCATGACACTATTTCGAAGAAGAGCAGGGGAGTTCTATGCATTGTGCTGGCCAATATTTATCCCTCAACCAACATCACTAAAATAGACTATCTGGTCATTATCGCATTGCTGTTAGTGGGATCTTGCTGTGCATAAATTGGCTGCTGTGTTTCCTACATTACAACAGCGCTTCATTGGCTGTAAAGTGCTTTGAAACGTCCTGAGGTCATGAAAGGCGGCAAATAAATGCAATTTCTTTCTTTCTTTTCATCCCCGGTTTTGACCTCTTTGAACTTTGTCGATGGATAAATCCTGACACCAAGATCTGTTAAAGGCCTTGCAGCCCTAGATATCTTGCAAATTAGTGGCAGCATTGATTCCAAAAATCTAGGACCCATTTTCCAGATTCACTGTCCCGGCGCGGAGCTTCACCCAGCGAGCAAAGGTGAGTACGGTGAACCCAGTGGGCAAGGTTCCGCACAAGGAAAACGCCTTTGGAAAACTGGCCCCGTGGTTCACACCTGAACTGCCCACAGTGACACTCCTGATAAACAGGTGTTAGGACCCCTAGTTGCATGTGCAGAGGGACTGACGCCTCTTTATGCGCCTTTACCAATATAGCAGGTGGCGCACGCCCCATCCGCCATATTGGATGCTTAGGCGCCTGTTTTGCACCTGAAAAACGGACACGGTTCTATTGAATTTCTAGGACTTTAACTCCGAGGTTTCTCTCCTCTCAAGAGCAGTGGAGGCCTAGCCCCATGTTACCTGTTTAACTGCCCTCTTGGGTAGGGATTAATGAGCGGCATTAGGAAGTTTAAAAGAGCTAAGAGAAAGGTTGTGCCCAAAAATGGAATAATATGTTTAACTAACTTGATTGAGTTTTTTGATGAGGTAACAGAGAGGGTTGATGAGGGCAATGTGGTTGACGTGGTTTACATGGACTTCCAAAAGGCGCTTGATAAAGTACCACATAATAGGCTTGCCAGCAAAGT
>CM059439.1:88573353-88576973 GCA_030390025.1 Squalus acanthias
TGTCCATGACAGTATTGGTAGCAGTGACCACCGCACAGTCATTGTGGAGACGATGTCCCGTCTTCACACTGAGGACACCCTCCATCGTGTTGTGTGGCACTACCACCGTGCTAAATGGGATAGATTCAGAACAGATGTAGCAGCTCAAAATTGGGCATCCATGAGGCGCTGTGGGCCATCAGCAGCAGCAGAATTGTATTCCACCACAATCTGTAACCTCATGGCCCAGCATATCCCTCACTCTACCATTACCACCAAGCCAGGGGGCCAACCCTGGTTCAATAAGGAGTGTAGAAGAGCATGCCAGGAGCAGCACCAGGCGTACCTAAAAATGAGGTGCCAACCTGGGGAAGCTGCAGCACAGGACTACATCCATGCTAAAAAGCGGAAGCAACATGCTATAGACAGGGCTAAGCGATCCCACAATCAACGGATCAGATCAAAGCTCTGCAGTCCTGCCACATCCAGTCGTGAATGGTGGTGGACCATTGAACAACTAATGGGAGGAGGAGGCTCCATGAATATCCCCATCCTCAATGATGGTGGAGCCCAGCAACTGAGTGCAAAAGACAAAACTGAAGCGTTTGCAACCATCTTCAGCCAGAAGTGCCAAGTGGATGATCCATATCGGCCTACTCCCGAGGTCCCCACCATCACAGAAGCCAGTCTTCAGCCAATTCGATACACTCCACTTGAAATCAAGAAACAGCTGAGCGCACTGAATACAGCAAAGGCTATGGGCCCCGACAATATTCCGGCTATCGTGCTGAAGACTTGTGCTCCAGAACTAGCTGCGCTTCTAGCCAAGCTGTTCCATTACAGCTACAACACTGGCATCTATCCGACAATGCGGAAAACTGCCCAGGTATGTCCTGTCCACAAAAAGCAAGACAAATCCAACCCGGCAATTATCACCCCATCAGTCTACTCTCAATCATCAGCAAAGTAATGGAAGGTGTCATCGACAGTGCTATCAAGCTGTACTTACTCCCCAATACCTGCTCACTGATGCCCAGTTTGGGTTCCGCCAAGACCACTCAGCTCCCAACCTCATTACAGCCTTGGTCCAAACATGGACAAAGGAGCTGAATTCCAGAGGTGAGGTGAGAGTGACTGCCCTTGACATCAAAGCAGCATTTGACCGAGTGTGGCATCTAGGAGCCTGAGTAAAATTGAAGTCAATGGGAATCGGGGGGAAAACACTCCACTGGCTGGAGTCATACCTAGCACAAAGGAAGATGGTTGTGGTGGTTGAAGGTCAATCATCACAGCCCCAGGACATCACTGCAGGAGTTCCTCAGGGCAGTGTCCTAGGCCCAAACATCTTCAGCTACATCATCAATGACCTTCCCTCCAACATAAGGTCAGAAATGGGGATGTTCGCTGATGACTGCACAGTGTTGCATTTGGGGAGGGCTAACAAGGAAAGGGTATACGCATTAAATGGGAGGACACTGAGTAGTGTAAAGGAACAAAGGGACCTTGGAGTGCATGTCCACAGATCCCTGAAGGTAGCAGGCCAGGTAGATAAACTGGTTAAGAAGGCATACGGAATGCTTGCCTTTATTAGCCGTGGCATAGAATACAAGAGCAGCGGGGTTATGCTTCAGTGGTATAAAACACTAGTTAGGCCTCAGCTAGAGTACTGCGTGCAGTTCTGGTCACCACATTACAGGAAAGATGTGATTGCACTAGAGAGGGTGCAGAGGAGATTTATAAGGATGTTGCTGGGATTAGAGAATCTTAGCTATGGGGGAAGACTGGATAGGCTGGGTCTGTTTACCTTGGAAGAGGAGGCTGAGGGGAGACCTTATTGAGGTGTATGAAATTATGAGGGGCATAGATAAAGTGGATAGAAAGGACCTATTTCCCTTAGCAGAGGGGTCAAAAACCAGGGGGCACAGATTTAAAGTAATTGGTAGAAGGTTTAGAGGGGATTTGAGGGGAAATTTCTTCACCCAGAGGGTTGTGGGGGTCTGGAACTCACTGCCTGAAAGGGTGGGAGAGGCAGGAACCCTAACCACATTTAAAAAGTACTTGGATGTGCACTTGGGATGCTCTGACCTGCAGGGCTACGGACCAAGAGCTGGGAAGTGGGATTAGGCTGGATAGCTCTTTGTTGGCCGGCGCGGACACGATGGGCTGAAATGGCCTCCTTCCATGTTGTAACTTTCTATGATTCTATATTCAGCGCCATTCACAACTCCTCAGATAATGAAGCAGTCCATGGCCACATACAACAAGAACTGGACGATGTTCATCAGAACACCATCACCTCCAAGTTACCCTCCAAGTCACACGCCATCCTGACTTAGAAGTATATCGCCAATCCTTCATCGTCGCTGGGTCAAAATCCTGGAACTCCCTCCCTAACAGCACTGTGGGAGTACCTTCACCACACGGACTGCAGCGGTTCAAGAAGGCGGCTCACCACCACCTTCTCGAGGGCAATTAGGGATGGACAATCAATGCTGGCCTTGCCAGCGACGCCCACATCCCATAAATGAATTTAAAAAAACACTGTAATACGTACACAACACTCTCGCACACACACAACACACTTGCACACACACCACTCTCGCACACACTCGACACTCACACACACACACAATCTCACACACTAAAACTCTCACACACACATCACTCTCACACACACCATTCACACACACACAACAGTCTCACACTCACACCACTCTCACACACACATCACTCACACACACACCACTCTCACACACACACCACACTCTCACACACACACCACTCACACACACACCACTCTCACACA
This sequence comes from Squalus acanthias, assembly GCA_030390025.1. Classification (NCBI taxonomy): domain Eukaryota; kingdom Metazoa; phylum Chordata; class Chondrichthyes; order Squaliformes; family Squalidae; genus Squalus; species Squalus acanthias. The sequence continues at coordinate 88,576,139 of CM059439.1, forward strand.
CACATCACTCACACACACCACTCACACACACACCACACTCTCACACACACACCACTCTCACACAGACACCACTCTCACACACACCACTCACACACACACCACACTCTCACACACACACCACTCTCACACAGACACCAGTCTCACACACACATCACTCACACACACACCACTCTCACACACACCACTCACACACACACCACTCTCACACACACATCACTCACACACACACCACTCACACACACACCACACTCTCACACACCACTCTCACACACACCACACTCTCACACACACACCACACTCTCACACACACACCACTCACACACACACCACTCTCACACACACATCACTCACACACACACCACTCACACACACACCACACTCTCACACACACACCAGTCTCACACACACACCACTCTCACACACACACCACTCTCACACACACCACTCACACACACACCACTCTCACACACACCACTCTCACACACACCACACTCTCACACACACACCACTCTCACACACACACCAGTCTCACACACACATCACTCACACACACACCACTCTCACACACACCACTCTCACACACACCACTCTCTCACACACCACTCTCTCACACACACATCACTCTCACACACACACCATTCTCACACACACACCACTCTCACACACACCACTCACACACACACCACTCTCTCACACACACATCACTCTCACACAGACACCAGTCTCACACACACATCACTCACACACACACCACTCTCACACACACACCATTCTCTCACACACATCACTCTCATACGCAGACCATTCTCACACACACACCACTCTCTCACACACC
>CM059440.1:2847500-2950000 GCA_030390025.1 Squalus acanthias
AAAATACTGGAAACACTCAGCAGGTCAGGCAGCGTCTGTGGAGAGAGAAACAGAGATAACGTTTCAGGTCGATGACCCTTCGTCAGAACTTGCATTTCTCCAGCGCCTTTCACGAGTACCGGACGTCCCAAAGCGCTTTACAGCCAATAAAGTACTTTTTTGAAGTGTAGTCACTGTTGTAATGTGGGAAACACGGCAACCAATTTGCGCACAGCAAGATCCCACAAACAGCAATGTGATAATGACCAGATAATCTGTTTTAGTGATGTTGATTGAGGGATAAATATTGGCCACAGGACACCGGGGAGAACTCCCCTGCTCTTCGAAATAGTGCCATGGGATCTTTTATGTCCACCTGAGAGAGCAGACGGGGCCTCGGTTTAACGCTCCCTCAGTACTGCCCCTCCGACAGTGCGGCACTCCCTCAGTACTGCCCCTCCGACAGTGCAGCTCTCCCTCAGTACTGCCCCTCCGACAGTGCAGCGCTCCCTCAGTACTGCCCCTCTGACAGTGCGGCGCTCCCTCAGTACTGCCCCTCTGACAGTGCATCGCTCCCTCAGTACTACCCCTCCGACAGTGCGGCACTCCCGCAGTACTGCCCCTCCGACAGTGCATCGCTCCCTCAGTACTACCCCTCCGACAGTGCGGCACTCCCTCAGTACTGCCCCTCCGACAGTGCAGCACTCCCTCAGTACTACCCCTCCGACAGTGCGGCACTCTCTCAGTACCGCCCCTCCGACAGTGCGGCGCTCCCTCAGTACTGCCCCTCCGACAGTGCGGCTCTCCCTCAGTACTGCCCCTCCGACAGTGCGGCTCTCCCTCAGTACTGCCCCTCCGACAGTGCGGCTCTCCCTCAGTACTGCCCCTCCGACAGTGCGGCTCTCCCTCAGTACTGCCCCTCCGACAGTGCGGCTCTCCCTCAGTACTGCCCCTCCGACAGTGCGGCTCTCCCTCAGCACTGCCCCTCCGACAGTGCGGCGCTCCCTCAGTACTGCCCCGCCGACAGTGCGGCTCTCCCTCAGTACTGCCCCTCCGACAGTGCGGCTCTCCCTCAGCACTGCCCCTCCGACAGTGCGGCGCTCCCTCAGTACTGCCCCTCCAACAGTGCAGTGCTCCCTCAGTACTGCCCCTCCGACAGTGCAGCGCTCCCTCAGCATTGCCCCTCCGACAGTGCGGCGCTCCCTCAGTACTGCCCCTCCGACAGTGCAGCGCTCCCTCAGTACTGCCCCTCCGACAGTGCAGCGCTCCCTCAGCACTGCTCCTCCGACAGTGCAGCGCTCCCTCAGTACTGCCCCTCCGACAGTGCGGCGCTCCCTCAGTACTGCACTGGAAGTGTCAGCTTGGATTTTGTGCTGAAGTCCCTGGAGTTGACCCTAGGAGTTTCTGGTTTTGGATAGTGTCTGCTACACCATGCTGTATACTTGGGGAGTCTCGGACTAGGGGATTTAGTCTAAAAATTAGAGCCAGGCCTTTCAGGAGTGGTGTTCGGAAACCCTTCGACACACAAAGGGTGGCAGAAGTTTGGAACTCTCTTTTGCAAACGGCAATTGATGCTAGATCAATTAATTTTAAATCTGAGATCGATAGCTTCCTGTTAACCAAAGGTATTAAGGGATATGGGCCAAAGGCGGGTATATGGAGTTAGGTCACAGATCAGCCACGATCTCATTGAATGGCGGAACAGGCTCGAGGGGCTGAATGGCCTCCTCCTGTTCCTCTGCTCCTCTTGCACAGCTTTGAGGGGAGATGGCAATGACGCACAAAGCCTTTTGTGTTTCACATCATTTACAGGTAATTATGATCAGGAGCATCGAGGGACACAACTTCAACAGTTAAAGGAACTAAAAATCGAAGAATTCCACCTTTCAGCTTGAAATGACAGCTGGGCGTTGCTGAATGGTTCGGCCCTGAGCTGCCTCGAGGACTCGATGGACTCGATGGATAGAGGCAGCACTTGGTGTGGTACTGAGCTTCACAGAAGGCCAGAGATTTGGGCCCTGAGTTTGCTGACCCCGGCCGGGAGAGCCGGTGGGATTCCGCAGCTTGCCTCAGTGCCCCAGATTTAGAGAAGAGCGTGAAAAAAATCAAAGTTGCTTCTGATCCCGCTCACTGACTGTGAGCCTAGTGGGAGGAGCAGACGAGAGAATGGTAGGTGAGGCTGGACTGAGTCCAGCTGTGATTCCCTCCACAATCAGCCAGATGTCCTCTGGTGCCTCACCCACATCGCCATTCTTCGTGTTTGGGTCTAGAGAACAAAAATCAGCAGGCTGTTTGACTATGGCAGGCGTCACAGCCCAGTCCAGTCCTGCGTCTACCACACACTCTCCTCTCTAGACAGCAATCAATAAAAACAGAACATGCTAGAAACACCCAGCAGGTCAGTCAGTGCTTGTGAAGAACTATGAAAGAAAGTCTTGCATTTCTATAGCGCCTTTCACCACCACAGGACGTCCCAAAGCGCTTTACAGCCAATGAAGTACTTTTTGAAGTGTAGTCACTGTTGTAATGTGGGAAACCAATTTGCACACAGCAAGCTCCCACAAACAGCAAAGTGATAATGACCAGATAACCTGTTTTAGTGATGTTGATTGAGGGAGAAATATTGGCCCCAGGACACCGGGGAGAACTCCCCTGCTCTTCTTCAAAATAGTGCCAAGGGGTCTTTTATGTCCACCCGAGAGAGCAGACGGGGCCTCGGTTTAACGTCTCATCCGAAAGACGGCACCTCCGACAGTGCGGTGCTCCCTCAGCACTGGACTGGAGAGTCAGCCTGGATTTTGTGCTCAAGTCTCTGCAGTGGGATTTGAACCCACAACACTCTGACTCAGAGGCGAGGGAGTGACCCACTGAGCCACAGCTGACACCTCCGAACAGTTGTGTTCGAATGCAGTTCTGTCGGCATCAGTTACTGAATTGATTTTCAACATGGCGCTCCATGGGGAAGATCCTGGCCGAGCTGCTGGGATCCTGGTGGCTGTAACTCGTCCAGTCGATAATTTCAGCAGGCTAATCGGGTGAGGACAAAACAAACACTGGGACAATTATCCACAAAAGGGATTTCATCTCGGCCCCTTTCCGTGTCACCCTGTCACAGCAGGACTGCCTCTCTTTTCCCCACATGGAGGGGTCGGACCTCGGAGCGAGAGTCACTCGCCGTTACTATTTCACAACTCTGTCCCAGGACCGCGCTTGACCCAGACCAAGAACAAGAATGGCAAACTGGGAGAAAAATGGACAAAATAAACTTGGTGCATAAATACTTGGACCTAGTTTGTCCTGTGACTGTCGGCAGTAAAACACCAGCCTCAGCCGTGACGACGGTGGGCTTATTACACAACTCGCTCGCTCGCGACTGATGCCCTTTTCCAGAACCCAGTTATGAATTTAGAGAGAGTGCAGTGCACACTGCCATCAACTGGCAACTCCTGGTATTGCAGTTGGTTCACGATTTGTGAATATTTTGGAATTGTAAATGCCACTGAATCTTGCAGACTGCTTGAGCTTTGTGGAAAGATTGGCACGCTCACGACCCTCGGTGTGACCTTTGTTGGTGTGGGAGCCGAGGTGGTGAGTTCTGGCAGACTAACACACCCATAAATGTGAGGTATTGCATTTTGGTAAGAAAAATAAGGAGGTCACATATTACTTGGGAAATAAGAATCTGAGTGGGGTAGAGGAGCAAAGGGATCTCTGAGTACAAATACACAAATCACTAAAAGTTGCGACACAGGTTAACAAGGCCATAAAAAAAGCAAACCAAGCACTAGGGTTTATTTCTAGAGGGATTGAATTGAAAAGTAGAGAAGTTATGCTAAACTTGTATCAAACTTTGGTTAGACCACACTTGGAGTACTGCGTACAGTTCTAGTCGCCATATTTTAAAAGGATATAGAGGCACCGGAGAGGGTGCAGAGAAAATTTACAAGGATGATACCAGAAATGCGAGGGTATACATATCAGGAAAGGATGAACAGGCTGGGTTTCTTTTCTCTTGAAAAAAGAAGGCTGAGGGGTGACCTAATAGAGGTCTTTAAAATTATGAAAGGTTTTGATAGAGTGGATACAGAGAGAGTGTTTCCACTTGTGGGGAAGAGCAAAACTAGAGGCCATCAATATAAGATAGTCAGCAAGAATTCCAATAGGGAATTCAGAAGAAACTTCTTTACCCAAAGAGTGGTGAGAATGTGGAACTCGCTACCACAGGGAGTGGTTGAAGCGAATAGTATAGATGCATTTAAGGGGAGGCTGGACAAGCATATGAGGGAGAAGGGAATAGAGGGTTATGCTGATAGATTTAGATGAAGAAAGACGGGAGGAGGCTCGAGTGGAGCAGAAACGCCGGCATGGACTGGTTGGGCCGAATGGCCTGTTTCTGTGCCGTATATCCTGTGTAATCCTGTGTACCTAACTTAGTATCAACTAGAAGAAGCAAGCTTTCATTCTTTGATTCGTGCTCTATCTGGAGACTCCAGTGGATTCCAACCTCACGTCTTTTCTCTTGTCAAAGACGCCCAGCTGAACAAAACACTTTTTTAATGAGCGCAAGGCAGGAAACTGGAAGGGTTGCCCTTTGACTCACTTTGAGATGTGACAGATTTTAGCGAACGGTGGCTGTCGGAAGCATCTTTCCCTCAACGATCTTCTCCTTTATTTCAGGTGCGGCCGGAATTTGAAGAATTGATTCCTTCCCTGTGATCAGTGCTGAGTGGGCGCCACCCTCGTTGCTGCCATGGAGAATGAACAGATCCCCATCACCACCAGTGCCGGCAGCACTGCCCGTCAACAAGTGCCCCAAATATCGGTCTACAGCGGCCTTCCCGACCGCCAGACTGTGCAGGTAGGAGCCATCATGGTTGTTGTTGGGACATGGGACGCGGCTAATTCTGAAAGGTGTTCATAAGAACATAAGAAATAGGAGCAGGAGTCGGCCATTCGGCCCCTCGAGCCTGCTCCGCCATTCAATAAGATCATGGCTGATCATCGACCTCAACTCCACTTTCCCGCCCGCTCCCCATAACCCTCGACTCCCTTACCGTTCAAAAATCTGTCTATCTCCACCTTGAATATATTCACTGACCCAGCCTCCACAGCTCTCTGGGGAAGAGAATTCCAAAGATTCACGACCCTCTGAGAGAAGAAATTCCTCCTCATTTCCGTTTTAAATGGGCGACCCCTTATTCTGAAACTATGCCCCCTAGTTCTAGATACCCCCACGAGAGGAAACATCCTCTCAGCATCTACCCTGTCGAGCCCCCTCAGAATCTTATATGTTTCAATAAGATCACCTCTCATTCTTCTAAACTCCAATGAGTATGGGCCCAACCTGCGTCAACCTTTCCTCACAAGACAACCCCTTCATCCCAGGAATCAGCCTCGTGAACCTTCTCTGAACTGCCTCCTTCATGTTTAGCTCATTCAATATGGAACAAAAAAACGTGATGGGCATCGTTGAAGAGAGAGAGAGAGAGAGAGAGATACGGATTTCACACTGGGCTGGGCTGGTCGGGCCAAGTGGCCTGTTTCTCTGCTGTAGACTCTGTGGCACCTTTTTAACTGTTGCACTGCCATCAGAATACAGAACCGCCGGGCACTGGATGTCGCTGTCAACACTGGCGGGAATTCCCCCAAGCGACGTCACTCTTAGGCTATTGCTATACAACTTGCATTTATATAGCGCCATTAACTGACTCCGCCCTTGCCTCAGCTCGTCCGCTGCTGAAACCCTCATCCATGCCTTTGTTACCTCTAGACTTGACCATTCCAACGCACTCCTGGCTGGCCTCCCACATTGCACCCTACGTAAACTTCAGGTCATCCAAAACTCGGCTGCCCGTGTCCTAACTCGCACCAAGTCCCGTTCGCCCATCACCCCCTGTGCTCGCTGACCTACATTGGCTCCCCGTTAAGCAGCACCTCGATTTCAAAATTCTCATCCTTGTTTTCAAATCCCTCCATGGCCTCGCCCCTCCCTATCTCTGTAATCTCCTTCAGCCCCACAACCCCCCGAGATATCTGTGCTCCTCTAATTCTGCCCTCTTGAGCATCCCTGATTATAATCGCTCAACCATTGGTGGCCGTGCCTTCTCTTGCCGAGGCCCTAAGCTCTGAAAATTTCCTGCCTAAACCTCTCCGCCTCCCCGACCTCTCTCTCCTCCTTTAAGACGCTCCTTAAAACCTACCTCTTTGATCAAACCTTTGGTCACCTGCCCTAATTTTTCCTTATGTGGCTCGGTGTCAAATTTTTTGTCTTCTAATACTCCTGTGAAGCGCCTTGGGACGTTTTACTACATTAAAGGCGCTATATAAATACAAGTTGTTGTTGTTGTTGTTTACGTAATAAAAGGTCCCAAGGTGTTGGATGTTATACGCAGGACTGTACCAGTGATCAGAACCTTGCTGTTTAGGGAGAGTTATACCCTGTGGGAACCGTGCCCTGGCCTGTGAGCTGCTGTGTAGGGGATGGGCCTGAGTGACTTTCTGCGATATCCTGCAGCAATGTGAATTTCTACAGGTAACTGTGTGTGTAGCGGTGTTGGAGCCCCATCTCCAACCTGCTCTCCCTCCAGCGCAGGATCACTGAATCGCCCTGTATTATTCTTCCCACCACAAGAGGGTGGTATTGCTCCTTCCAGCATTTTCTGGGGTGGATGAGTTCACTGAACAACATTGCACAGAAACAGGCCATTCGGCCCAACCAGTCCATGCCGGTGTTTATGCTCCACTCGAGCCTCCTCCCGTCTTTCCTCATCTAAATCTATCAGCCTAACCCTCTATTCCCTTCTCCCTCAGATGCTTGTCTAACTTCCCTTTAAATGCATCTATACTATTCGCCTCAACCACTCCCTGTGGTAGCGAGTTCCACATTCTCACCACTCTCTGGGGAAAGAAGTTTCTTCTGAATTCCCTATTGGATTTCTTGGTGACTATCTTATATTGATGGCCTCTAGTTATGCTCTTCCCCACAAGTGGAAACATTCGCTCTGTATCCACTCTATCAAAACCCTTCATAATTTTAAAGACCTCTATTAGGTCACCCCTCAGCCTTTTTTCAAGAGAAAAGAGACCCAGCCTACTCATCCTTTCCTGATATGTATACCCTCGCATTTCTGGTATCATCCTTGTAAATCTTCTCTGCACCCTCTCCAGTGCCTCTATATCCTTTTTATAATATGGCGACCAGAACTGTACGCAGTACTCTAAGTGTGGTCTAACCAAGGCTCGATACAGGTTTAGCATAACTTCCCTACTTTTCAATTCTATCCCTCTAGAAATATACCCTAGTGCCTGGTTTGCTTTTTTATGGCCTTGCTAACCTGTGTCGCAACTTTTAGTGATTTGTGTATTTGTACTCCGAGATCCCTTTGTTCCTCTACCCCACCTGGACTCACACCCTCCAAGTGATAAGTGACCTCCATACTTTTCTTACCACAATGTAATACCTCACATTTATCGGTGATGAATTTCATTTGCAAATTATTTGCCCATTCTGCAAGTTTATTAATGTCCTCCTGTAATTTGTTGCAGTCCTCCTCAGTATTGACTACCTCCCCCAATTTGGTGTCATCCGCAAATTTAGAAATTGAGTTTTTGATTCCAAAGTCTAAATTGTTAATATAAATTGTGAACAGCAGTGGTCCCAGCACTGATCCTGGTGGAACACCACTTCCCACCTTCTGCCACTGTGAATAGCTACCCTTTACTCCCACTCTCTGCTTTCTGTCCTGAAGCCAGCCAGCAATCCATTCTGCTACTTGTCCCCTGACTCCGCATTCTCTGACCTTATTCATTAGTCTATTATGTGGTACCTTATCGAAGGCCTTTACATCTACTGCATTGTCCTTGTTGGAAATGTAGCAAACAATGAGAAGGATAGTAACAGACTTCAGGAGGACATAGACAGACTGGTGAAATGGGCAGACACACGGCAGATGAAATTTCATGAAGAGAAGTGTGAAATGATACATTCTGGTCGGAAGAATGAGGAGAGGTAATATAAAGGGGCTGCAGGAACCGAGAGACCTGGGGATGAATGTACACAAATCTTTGAAGGTGGCAGGACAGGTTGAGAAGGCTGTTAAGAAGGATTCTTTGCTTTATAAGTAGAGGCAGAGAGTACAAAAGCAAGGTAGTTACGCTAAACCTTTAGAAAACACTAATTTGGCCCCAGCTGGTTTATTGTGTCCAATTCTGGGCACCGCACTTTAGGAAGGATGTCAAGGCCTTGGAGAGGGTGGGGGGGAGATTTACCAGAATGGTTCCAGGGACGAGGGACTTTTACGTGGAGAGACTGGAGAAGCTGGGGTTGTTCTCAGAGCAGAGAAGGTTAAGGGGAGATTTAATAGAGGTGTTCAAAATCATGAAGGGTTTTGATGGAGTAAATAAGGAGAAACTGTTTCCAGTGGCAGGTGGGTCGGTAACCAGAGGACACAGATTGAAGGTGATTGGCAAAAGAACCAGAGGGGGAGATGAGGGAAAAAAATTACGCGGCGAGTTGTGATCTGGAACGCGCTGCCCTGAAAGGGCGGTGGAAGCAGATCAATATAACTTTCAAAAGGGGAATTGGAGAAATACTTGAAGGGGCAAACATTAGCAGGACTGTGAGGAAAGAGCAGGGGGAGTGGGCCTAATCGGAGAGCTCGTTCAAAGAGCCGGCACAGGCACGGTGGGCCGAATGGCCTCCTGCTGTGCTGTAAGATTCTAAGGTTCTGAGTAATCCCTGCAGTGAGGTCAGAGATAGGTCACACTGCACTCCACCCAGCAATTAGATATCTGGGTCTCTCTGTTCTGTAGAAGTGGCACTGACTGACTCCAGTAACTCAGAAATGGTTACCCAATCTCGGAATGTCCCTAAGCGAGTACACATTGCTGGAACAACTGCGGTGTGATTCTCCCTCTTATTGGCTCATGCCTGCTTGTCAAACAGTGGATTGACCCCCTTAAGATGGCGGTATTGCAGGCTCCTCCTCGGTGTTGTGGGAAAGGGCAGCACTCAGTCTTATACGAAGCCGTACAGACTGGGCGATCTCGTGTTTCGAACATAAAGGGACCCACGTCAAACAAAAGAAGAATTCACTAACCGTGGATCTTTGGCGGTCGAGATCATGGCTTCGGTCTAGAACCCCAAGGGAGCTGAGGAGACTGGTATAAGAACATAAGAATTAGGAGCAGGAGTCGGCCCTTCGAGCCTGCTCCGCCATTCAGTAAGATCATGGCTGATCATCGACCTCAACTCCACTTTCCCGTCCGATCTCCATATCCCTTGATTCCCCTAGAGTCCAAAAATCTATCTATCTCAGCCTTGAATATACTCAATGACTGAGCCTCCACAGCCCTCTGGGGCAGTGAATTCCAAAGATTCACCACCCTCTGAGTGAAGAAATTTCTCCTCATCTCAGTCCTAAATGGCCGACCCCTTATCCTTAGACTGTGACCCCTGGTTCTAGACTCCCTAGCCAGGGGAAACATCCTCCCTGCATCTACCCTGTCAAGCCCTGTAAGAATTTTGTATGTTTCAATGAGATCACCTCTCATTCTTCTAAACTCTAGAGAATATAGGCCTAGTCTACTCAATCCCAGGGGAGAGGGCCGCTGGTCCTGCGAGGCTCCGCCAGCATTCAGCGAGGTGGAGGGCAATGTCGCGGGAATTCCCGAGGGCGGAAGTCTCTGCCCCTCCGTGTCACTGACCCTCTAAAAGGCCAGCAGAGGCTCTCGCCTCCAAGCAGCCCTTCGGAGACTCCCAGGTTACGCTGGGGGCCTGTCTGAAAGGGCGGAGGGGTTTTAGCTCCCGGGTGTTTTCTTCCCCAGCCTCTATTTTACATAAATTCATTCCATGTGCAATTATTCCCAACATTATTTTGTAGAATTTAATTTGCTTCTTTTAAAATCAGAAAGAAAAGCTCAAAGTGCCTGTTGTTGTTGTTGTGCTACTTCCTGTCAATAGGTGGCGGTATCTGTAAAGAAACTGACAGTAAGAGGATGATGTTTCACTAAAAGAAAGTCTTGCATTTCTATAGCGCCTTTCACCACCTCAGGACGTCTCAAAGCGCTTCACAGACAATGAAATACTTTTTTTGAAGTGTAGTCTCTGTTGTAATGTAGGAAACGCAGCAGCCAATTTGCGCACAGCAAGCTCCCACAAACAGCAATGTGATAATGACCAGATAATCTGTTTTAGTGATGGTGATTGAGGGATAAACATTGGCCAGGACACCGGGGAGAACGCCCCTGCTCTTCTTCGAAATAGTGTCATGGGATCTTTTATGTCCACCTGAGAGAGCAGACGGGGCCTCGGTTTAACGTCTCTTCCGAAAGACGGCACCTGTGACAGTGCGGCGCTCCCTCAGCACTGCACTGGAGTGTCAGCCTAGCTTTTTGTGCTCAAGTATCTGGAGTGGGACTTGAACACACAACCTTCTGACTCAGAGGGGAGAGTGCTGCCCACTGAGCCACAGCTGACTTTTATACTAACTCAGTATTACACACAATTTTTGCCATTTTGTTATGTAAAATATAACTTTTATTCCCTGATCCAAGATTACAGCACAGAAACAGGCCATTCGGCCCAACTGGTCCGTGCCGGTGTTTCTGCTCCACACGAGCCTCCTCCCGCCCCTCTTCATCTCCCCCCATCAACATCTCCTCCTATTCCTTTCTCCCTCATGTGTTTATCCAGCTTCCTCTTAAATGCGTCTATACTATTCGCCTCAACCACTCCCTGTGGGAGCGAGTTCCACATTCTCACCACTCTCTGGGTAAGGAAGTTTCTCCTGAATTCCCCATTGGATTTATTAGTTACTATCTTATATTGATGGGCCTCTAGTTCTGGTCTCTCCCACAAGTGGAAACATCTTCTCTACGTCTGTCCTATCAAACCCCTTCATAATTTTAAAGACCTCTATCAGGTTGCCCCTCAGTCTTCTCCAGGCCCAGCCTGTTCATCCTTTCCTGATCATTGCAACCTCTCAGATCTGCTATCACCCTTGTAAATCTTTTTTTGCACCTTCTCCAGTGCCTCGATATCCTTTTAGTAAATGTTGCACCGTGTAGGCCGGATGACCCCTTGGATGAGGACCTCGGGGTGACCGACACCTACAGAACCGCGCTCTGTAACATCAGTCAGGGCCTTCGAGAGGAGGCGGAGGAATTAGCGGATTTTGTTGTATTGAAAGCGTTGTACCAGGGACCGCGTTGGAGGATTTGCCTGAATTCCTGTGTTAATAACATCCAGTCAACATTACATCATCACCGAGCGGGAGTCGTGTATCGCTGGAGACTGTTGCTAGGGAAACGATTGCAATGCAACACAAGCCGCGGTGTGGATGCTGTGAGTCTCACTGGGAGGTTGAGCTGACACTCGGCTCACAGGCCGGTGATTAAAGCACAGCTTTGTTGGGTGAGAACTGTTTTCTGTAAATATTGCTGCTGTCCGACAGCAGCTTCTTAATGGGAGAAGATAAAGTTCCGTCTATCAATTGGAAACGGAGCTGCCCAAAATATTTCACTGGTCTTGTGAGCGTCGCTGGCTTTGTTTGGCCAACGCAGAACAGAAATCGAGGCTTTTCAATAAAACTAGTCGATCTCTCCTGGCTTTGTTGATGGACCAGGACCTGGAGAACAGTTTGTGATGTTTATCACGGCCATGACGCAGTCTAAATGTGACAGCGCTTCCCCCCCTTTAGTGTCAGCTGTGGCTCAGTGGGTAGCACCCTCGCCCCTGAGCCAGAAGGTTCAAGTCCCACTCCCGAGACTTGAGCACAGAATTCTAGGCTGACGCTCCACTGCAGTGCTGAGGGAGCGCTGCACTGTCAGAGAGGCAGTGCTGAGGGAGTGCCGCACTGTCGGAGGGGCAGTACTGAGGGAGCGCTGCACTGTCGGGAGGGGCAGTACTGAGGGAGCGCCGCACTGTCGGAGGGGCAGTACTGAGGGAGCGCCGCACTGTCAGAGGGGCAGTACTGAGGGAGCGCTGCACTGTCGGAGGGGCAGTACTGAGGGAGTGCCGCACTGTCGGAGGGGCAGTACTGAGGGAGCGCTGCACTGTCGGAGGGGCAGTACTGAGGGAGCGCCGCACTGTCGGAGGGGCAGTACTGAGGGAGCGCTGCACTGTCGGAGGGGCAGTACTGAGGGAGCGCCCCACTGTCGGAGGGGCAGTACTGAGGGAGCGCTGCACTGTCGGAGGGACTGTACTGAGGGAGCGCTGCACTGTGGGAGGGGCAGTACTGAGGGAGCGCTGCACTGTCGGAGGGACTGTACTGAGGGAGCGCCCCACTGTTGGAGGGGCAGTACTGAGGGAGCGCTGCACTGTCGGAGGGACTGTACTGAGGGAGCGCCCCACTGTCGGAGGGGCAGTACTGAGGGAGCGCTGCACTGTGGGAGGGGCAGTACTGAGGGAGCTCTGCACTGTGGGAGGGACAGTACTGAGGGAGCGCTGCACTGTCGGAGGGATAGTGCTGAGGGAGCGCTGCACTGTCGGAGGGGCAGTACTGAGGGAGTGCTGCACTGTCGGTGGGGCAGTGCTGAGGGAGTGCTGCACTGTCGGAGGGCCAGTGCTGAGGGAGCGCTGCACTGTCGGAGGGTCAGTACTGAGGGAGCGCCGCACTGTCGGAGGGTCAGTACTGAGGGAGCGCTGCACTGTCGGAGGGTCAGTACTGAGGGAGTGCTGCACTGTCGGAGGGACAGTGCTGAGGGAGCGCTGCACTGTCGGAGGGGCAGTACTGAGGGAGCGCCGCACTGTCGGAGGTGCCGTCTTTTAGATGAGACGTTAAACCGAGGCCCTCGTCTGCTCTCTCAGGTGGATGTAAAAGATCCCATGGCCACTACAGGAAACTTTCGTTTATCCAGCATCGATGGGACCGGCGTGGTGCCGGTTTATCGAAAGTACCGGATAACAGAGAGTTATATCTACCGAGGCTATTTTTAACAAAGAGACTCCAAGCAGCACGGGAGAATCTATTCATGCTACTGCAGTGTTTCGGACTTGCGACAGCGCCAGGAGGCCGAGTAGTGGCACTTTTGAAAAGTACCCCTACTGACTAAATCGGCGTTCGCGGACTCGGGATCGGCAACATTGCCGGTTATTTGAGAGGATTTTTCGGAGCACTCGGCGTTCGCGGAGACTCGACTGCGACTCGGCAACATTGCCGGTTATTTGAGAGGAGTTTTCGGAGGATGATTTTTGCCGGTTAAGCGAGAATTCCGGATATTTGGGTGCCGGATAAACGAAAGTTTCCTGTATTTTGAAGAAGAGCAGGGGAGTTCTCCCCGATGTCCTGGGGCCAATATTTATCCCTCAATCGACATCACTTAAAACAGATTATCTGGTCATTGTCACATTGCTGTTTGTGGGAGCTTGCTGTGTGCAAATTAGCTGCCGCGTTTCCCACATTACAACAGTGACTACTATTCAAAAAGTACTTCATTGGCTGTAAAGCTCTTTGGGACGTCCGGTGGTCGTGAAAGGCGCTATAGAAATGCAGGTCTTTCTCTCGCTGTAACGACTCTGGGTAAAGCTCTTGCACGCTTTACTGATACTGAAAGATACAAGGTCTCCAAGATAAATATTTGCACTACTAAACGTTCACCACTTTACACCACTTGCTGAAGATGAAGATAAGTTGTTCTTGCCTCTCCCAAACCCTAATTCAATTATTTACATTCTGGAGAGTGGCGAATGTTGTTCCTCTCTTCAAGAAAGGAAATAGGAATGACCCTGGTAATTATAGGCCGGTTAGTCTTACTTCGGTGGTTGGTAAGATAATGGAAAAGGTCCTGAGGGATAGGATTTATGACCATTTGGAAAGGGGCAACTTAATCAGGGATAGTCAACACGGATTCGTGAAGGGTAAGTCTTGCCTAACAAATTTGATTGAATTCTTTGAGGAGGTAACTAAGTGTGTAGATGAAGGTAGAGCAGTTGATGTCGTATACATGGATTTTAGTAAGGCGTTTGATAAGGTTCCCCATGGTCGGCTCATGAAGAAAGTAAGGAGTTGTGGGATAGAGGGAAATTTGGCCGATTGGATAAGTAACTGGCTATCTCATAGAAGTCATGATGCGGAGATGCCGGTGTTGGACTGGGGTGGACAAAATTGAGAGGTCGCACAACACCAGGTTTTAGTCCAACAGTTTTATTTGAAATCACAAGCTTTCGGAGCTATCGATTGCTCCTTCCTCAGGTGAAGTAAATTAGATACAGAATCGCCAAAGCATATATAGATAGAGAACAAAGCATGTGTACCTTACAATTGCAGACCACTAAATTAAATCATCCTGACTATCTGCCGAGGTGTGATAAAGTTAATTAAGTCAGCCAGGAAGGTATCACATCAAAGACATAGCAAGATACAACTGAGACAATGAGGTGTAGTCGCAGGGGTTCTAACGTGTCAAAAGCTGCCGTCTGTATGTAAAACGAAAAGCTTTAAAATTTTTACTTTTTTACTGGGAAAATTTTTACTTTTTTACTGGGAATCACATCTGTGAACAAGCCAACGACGACTCGAGTCCGGATCACGTCATGTATCGTGACATAAACCCAAGATCCCGGTTGAGACCGTCTTCATGAGTGCGGAACTTGGCTATCAGTTTCTGCTCGATGATTTTGCGTTGTCGTGTGTTTCTAAGGTTGCCTTGGAGAACGCTTACCCGCAGATCCGAGGCTGAATGTCCTTGACTGCTGAAGTGTTCCCCGACTGGGAGGTAACAATCCTGCCTGGCGATTGTTGCGCGGTGCTCGTTCATACGTTGTCTCAGTGTCTGCATGGTCTCGCCGATGTACCATGCCGCGGTGCATTCTTTCCTGCAACGTATGAGGTAGACAACGTTGGCCGAGTCACATGAGTATGTACCATGTACCTGGTGGGTAGTGTCCTCACGTGTGATGGTGGTATCTGTGTTGATGATCTGGCATGTCTTGCAGAGTTTGCCATGGCAGGGTTGTGTGGTGTCGTGGTCGCTGTTATCCTGAAAGCTGGGTAATTTGCTGCGAACGATGGTACTTCTGAGGTTAGGCGGCTGTTTGAAGGCAAGTAGTGGAGGCGTGGGGGTGGCCTTAGCGAGGTGTTTGTCGTCATCGATGACATGTTGAAGGCTGCGAAGAACATGGTGTAGTTTCTCCGCTCCGGGGAAGTACTGGACGACGTAGGGTACCCTGTTGGTTGTGTCCCGTGTTTGCCTTCTGAGGAGGTCTATGCGATTTTTCGCTGTGGCCCGTCGGAACTGTCGATCGATGAGTCGAGCGTCATATCCCGTTCTTATGAGGGCGTTTTTCAGCGTCCGTAGGTGTCCATCGCGTTCCTCCTCGTCTGAGCAGATCCTGTGTATTCGCAGGGCTTGTCCATAGGGGATGGCTTCTTTAACATCGTTAGGGTGGAAGCTGGAGAAGTGGAGCATCGTGAGGTTGTCCGTGGGCTTGCGGTAGAGTGAAGTGCTGAGGTGTCCGTCTTTGATGGAGATTCGTGTGTCCAGGAATGAGACCGATTCTGAGGAGTAGTCCATGGTGAGTTTGATGGTGGGATGGAACTTGTTTATGTTATCGTGTAGAAAAAGTAAAAATTTTCCCAGTAAAAAAGTAAAAATTTTAAAGCTTTTCGTTTTACATACAGACGGCAGCTTTTGACACGTTAGAACCCCTGCGACTACACCTCATTGTCTCAGTTGTATCTTGCTATGTCTTTGATGTGATACCTTCCTGGCTGACTTAATTAACTTTATCACACCTCGGCAGATAGTCAGGATGATTTAATTTAGTGGTCTGCAATTGTAAGGTACACATGCTTTGTTCTCTATCTATATATGCTTTGGCGATTCTGTATCTAATTTACCTCACCTGAGGAAGGAGCAATCGATAGCTCCGAAAGCTTGTGATTTCAAATAAAACTGTTGGACTATAACCTGGTGTTGTGCGACCTCTCAATTTTATCTCATAGAAGGCAGAGGGTGGTGGTGGATGGAACATTTTCGGACTGGAGACCAGTTACCAGCGGTGTGTCACAGGGGTCGGTGCTGGGTCCTCTGCTGTTTGTGATTTTTATCAATGACTTGGAGGAGGGGACTGAAGGGTGGATCAGTAAATTTGCTGATGACACCAAGATTGGTGGAGCAGTGGATGAGGTGGAGGGCTGTTGTAGGCTGCAAAGAGACATTGATAGGATGCAGAGCTGGGCCGAAAAATGGCAGATGGAATTTAACCCTGATAAGTGCGAGGTGATTCATTTTGGTAGGGCAAATTTGAATAAGGATTACAGGGTCAACGGCAGGGTTCTGAGGAACGTGGAGGAGCAGAGGGATCTGGGGGGTTCATATCCACAGATCTCTGAAGGTTGCCACTCAAGTGGATAGAGCAGTAAAGAAGGCCTATGGTGTGTTGGCGTTTATTAACAGAGGGTTTGAGTTTAAGAACCGTGAGGTTATGCTGCAACTGTACAGGACCTTGGTGAGACCACATTTGGAATATTGTGTGCAGTTCTGGTCACCTCACTATAGGAAGGACGTAGAAGCATTGGAAAGAGTGCAAAGGAGATTTACCAGGATGCTGCCTGGTTTGGGGGGGAGGTCTTATGAGGAAAGATTGAGGGAGTTGGGGCTTTTCTCTTTTAGAGCGGAGGAGGATGAGAGGCGACTTAATAGAGGTTTATAAGATGATGAGGGGGATAGATAGAGTGGATGTTCAGAGACTATTTCCTCGGGTAGAGGCAGCTGTTACAAGGGGGCATAGCTATAAGGTGCATGGGGGGAGATATAGAAGGGATGTCCGAGGTAGATTCTTTACTCAGAGAGTGGTTGGGGTGTGGAATGGACTGCCTGCTGTGATAGTGGAGTCGGACACTTTAGGAACTTTCAAGCGGTTATTGGATAAGCACATGGAGCACACCAGAGTGATAGGGAGTGCGATAGCTTGATCTTGGTCTCGGACAATGCTCGGCACAACATCGAGGGCCGAAGGGCCTGTACTGTGCTGTACTGTTCTATGTTCTATGATTGGTTTTGATCTGCCTCACTCGGTTGATTTGCAGCATTTGCTGAAGATGCACCTACTTTATTTGGGTTTATTTCTTCCATCCTACCTCCAGGATTTCTCTCCGGGGAGGTAGGGGGGGAAACCCCCCAGCCGAGCGTTCCCGAAAGCAGTGGATGGTCAGCTTGTGTGGGAGGGAGGTCAACGATCCAGTAATTGTACAAGGTCTCTTGGTGAATGGGACTCGAGCCACAAGAGACCCGCGGAGTACGACAGGCCGGGAGACGGTGGAGATTGGCCTCCATAGGATTGGCTCGAGCATAAGATACGCACTCGAAGCACCGTAACCTGCGGGGCTACGGGTCAAGAGCTGGAAAGTGGGATTAGGCTGGAGAGCTCTTTGTCGGCCGGCACAGACACGATGGGCCGAATGGCCTCCTTCTGTGCTGTAAATGTCTATGATTCTATGAGTGCTGAAATGTTTACTTAGTTTATTTAATTGCATTTTTAATTTCATTTGCTTCATTTTAGCAGTTCAGTACTAGAATTGTTTAAACGTGTTTATTTGGTGTCATTCCTGTGATTTTAGTTTAAGTCAATAATTTATTGGTTGCAGAAGAGATGCGTTTGGCTGTTTTTTAGTTTTTCTATGTTTGTGGAGATATTGTGTAAGGTTTTTAAAACTGTAAAAAAAAATATGAAGCTTGGTGGAGAGAAACGAGTCTTGCCCAGTGGAATGTAAAAGGCCAGAAGTGTATTGAGCCGGAATGTAGTTCAGCCTTGAAGCACAATTGGCCTAAAATGATATTTGGGGGGTTAAATCTCAGTGTTTGAGACAGCAGACTAGTTTACTAAGGGGAGGACGACCGAGGCTGGTGATGTGTGGGAGGTCCTGCATGCTTTGTGTGTCGAGGATCGCCGCGCGTGTGTGGGAGGTTTCTCCAACTGCTTGCATTTAAGCTCAAGGGTTTTTTTTGAGTTTGAGAAGCAGCTGATGGCGGTCAGAAGGTGTGGTCACCCCACAGGCCGAGTGAGGGGAGGTGGGCGACTATCTACTTGGGGTAGGAAGTCTGGATCGGAGGCAGCTGCAGGAGTCCCATGAAAGTGGCAAGATGCCAAACTGGTATTTAATACTAAATACTTGTGATAGTAACAGCAGTTTGGTGGAGGGCAACCAGTGGCCAAAACCGTGGCGGAATGGAGCAAGCGGTGTCGCTGAGGATAAACACAGCAGTGAAAGAAATGAGCATAATCGGGAGAAATAGACGGGCATTTTGGTAACTGCAGTGTTATGGGTCGGCCATTTTTGTCTGAGATGAGGAGAATTTCTTCACTCAGAGGGTGGTGAATCTTTGGAATTCTCTACCCCAGAGGGTTGTGGAGGCTCAGTCGTTGAGAATATTCAAGGCTGAAATAAAAACAGAAAATGCTGGAAACACTCAGCAGGTCAGGCAGCATCTGGAGAGAGAGAAACAGAGTTACGTGTTCAGGTCGATGACCCTTCGTGTTCTGATGAAAGATCATCGACCTGAAACGTTAACTCTGTTCCACAGATGCTGCCTGACCTGCTGAGCTGTTTCCAGCATTTTCTGTTTTTATTTCAGATTTCCAGCATCCGCAGTATTTTGCTTATATATTGAAGGCTGAGATCGATAGATTTTTGGACTCTAGGGGAATCAAGGGATATGGAGATCGGACGGGAAAGTGGAGTTGAGGTCGATGATCAGCCGTGATCTTATTGAATGGTGGAGCAGGCTCGAGGGGCCGAATGGCCGACTCCTGCTCCTAATTCTTATGTTCTTATACCAGTCTCCTCAGCTCCCTTGGGGTTCCAGACCGAAGCCATGATCTCGACCGCCAAAGATCTACGGTTAGTGAATTCTTCTTTTGTTTGACGTGGGTCCCTTTATGTTTGAAACGCGAGATTGCCCAGTCTGTACGGCTTCGTATAAGACTGAGTGCTGCCCTTTCCCACAACACCGAGGAGGAGCCTGCAATACCGCCATCTTAAGGGTGTCAATCCACTGTTTGACAAGCAGGCATGAGCCAATAAGAGGGAGAATCACACCGCAGTTGTTCCAGCAATGTGTACTCGCTTAGGGACATTCCGAGATTGGGTAACCATTTCTGAGTTACTGGAGTCAGTCAGTGCCACTTCTACAGAACAGAGAGACCCAGATATCTAATTGCTGGGTGGAGTGCAGTGTGACCTATCTCTGACCTCACTGCAGGGATTACTCAGAACCTTAGAATCTTACAGCACAGCAGGAGGCCATTCGGCCCATCGTGCCTGTGCCGGCTCTTTGAATGAGCTCTCCAATTAGTCCCACTCACCCCTGCTCTTTCCCCAGAGCCCTGAAAATTGTTCCTTTTCAAGTATTTATCCAATTCCCTTTTGAAAGTTACTATTGAATCTGCTTCCACCGCCCTTTCAGGCAGCGCGTTCCAGATCACAACAACTCGCTGCGTAATTTTTTTCCCTCATCTCCCCTCTGATTCTGGTTCACAATCTTCTTGAATGGCGGAGCAGGCTCGAAGGGCCCTATGGCCGACTCTTGTTCCTGTTTCTTGTGGCACCTTCCAGGCACTAAGATCAGGGATATTATAGAGCCTCCGAGTGAAGAAATTCCTCCTCATCTCAGTCTTAAATGGCCGACCTCTTATCGTGAGACTGTGCCCTGGTTCTAGACACTCCAGCCAGGGGAAACAACCTCTCAGCATCTGCCATTGGGAGAGTAGCTGGTGCGGGAGGGGAGGGTTTTAACTAAGATGGCAGGCGGGGAGAAGCAACGTGAGGAAACAAAGTAAAACACAAGGGGCAAAAAGTATCGGAAAATTAGAGAAACAGGAAAGACTGTGCCGGCTCTTTGGTCGAGCTCTCCAATTAGTCCCACTCCCGTACTCTTTCCCCGTAGCCCTGCAATTATTCCTTTTCAAGTATTTATCCAATTCCCTTTTGAAAGTTACTATTGAATCTGCTTCCACCGCCCTTTCAGGCAGCGCATTCCAGATCACAACAACTCGCTACATAAAAAAAAAAAATTCTCCTCATCTCCCCTCTGGTACTATAAATGGTAGGACACTGAGAAGTGCAGAGGATCAGAGGGACCTTGGAGTGCATGTCCACAGATCCCTGAAGGTAGCAGGACAGGTAGATAAGGTGGTTAAGAAGGCATACGGGATACTTTCCTTTTATTAACCGAGGCATAGAATATAAGAGCAGGGAGGCTATGCTTGAACTGTATAAAACACTAGTTAGGCCACAGCTAGAATACTGCGTGCAGTTCTGATCACCACATTACAGGAAAGATGTGATCGCACTAGAGGGGGTACAGAGGAGAATTACGAGGATGTTGCCTGGGCTGGGGAATTTTAACAATGAGGAAAGATTGGACAGACTGGGGTTGTTTTCTTTGGAACAGAGGAGGATGAGAGGAGACCTAATTGAGGTGTGTAAAATTATGAGGGACCGAGATAGAGTGGATAGGAAGGACCTATTTCCCTTAGCAGAGAGGTCAATAACCAGGGGGCATAGATTTAAAGTAATTGGTAGAAGGATTAGAGGGGAGTTGAGGAGAACTTTTTTCACCCAGAGGGTGGTGGGGGTCTGGAACTCACTGCCTGAAAGGGTGGTAGAGGCAGAAACCCTCATCGCATTTAAAAAGTACTTGGATACACTCTTGAAGTGCCGTAACCTACAGGGCTACGGACCAAGAGCTGGAAAGTGGGATTAGGCTGGAGAGCTCTTTTTCAGCCGGCACGGACACGATGGGCCGAATGGCCTCCTTCTGTGCTGTAAATTTCTATGATTTACCAATTATCTTCAATCTGTGTCCTCTGGTGACCGATCCTCCTGCCATTGGAAACAGTTTCTCCCTTTGTACTCTATCAAAACCCTTTAGAATTTTGGAACCTCTATCAAATCTCCACTTAACCTTCTCGGCTCTAAGGAGAACAATCTCGGTTTCTCCAGTCTCTCCACATAACTGAAGTCCCTCATCCCTGGGACCATTCTAGTAAATCTCCTCTGCACCCTCTCCAAGGCCTTGACATCCTTCCTAAAGTGTGGTGCCCAGAATTGGCCACAATACTCCAACTGGGGCCTAACCAGTGATTTATAAAGGTTTAGCATAACTTCCTTGCTTTTGTACTCTATACCTCTATTAATAAAGCCAAGGATCCTGTGTGCTTTTGTCCTGCCACCTTCAGGTTTCAAGTAGTGAAGGATTTTATAAACATACAAGCTAAAGAAAGAGTACATAAGAACATAAGGAATAGGAGCAGGAATAGGCCACTTGGCCCCTCGAGCCTGCTCCGCCATTCAATAAGATCATGGCTGATCTTGGGCTCAAAGCCACTTCCCCGCCTGCTCCCCATAATCCTTCACTCCCTTATCTTACAAAAATCTGTCTATCTCCACCTTAAATGTATTTAATGACCCAGCCTCCACAGCTCTCTGGGGCAGAGAATTCCACAGATTTACGACCCTCAGAGAAGAAATTCCTCCTCATCTCAGTTCTAAAAGGGCGACCCTTTATTCTAAAACTATGCCCCCGAGTTCTAGATTTCCCCACGAGGGGAAACATCCTCTCTGCATCTACCTTGTCGAGCCCCCTCAGTATCTTATATGTTTCAATAAGATCACCTCTCATTCTTCTAAATTCCAATGAGTATAGGCCCAACCTGCTCAACCTTTCCTCATAAGTCAACCCCCCCATCTCTGGAATTAACCTAGTGAATCGTCTCTGAACTGCCTCCAATGCAAGTATATCCTTCCTTAAATAAGGAGACCAAAACTGTACGCAGTACTCAAGGTGTGGTCTCACCAATACCCTGTACAGTTGTAGCAGGACTTCCCTGTAGAGTTTCAAAAAAGGAAAATCAACTTATGGAGGATGAAGGAAGGGCACAGGAGAGTGTGGTCATCAGAAAAAGAGAACAATAGGAGGAGCTGGAGTAATGAGGATACCTGTAGTCAAGAAAGTGACGCTACAAAAGTTGGTGGAACTCAAAAGTGGAAATGGTACTGGACACTAGTACCAGAAATTCTAAACTTCTGATGGAATCCAAAATGAGGTCATCCAAAACTCTGCTGCCCGTGTCCGAACTCGCACCAATTCCCATTCATCCATCTCCCCGTGCTCGCTGACCTACATTGGCTCCCGGTTAAGCAACGCCTCGATTTCAAAATTCTCATCCTTGTTTTCAAATCCCTCCATGGCCTCGCCCCATCCTATCTCTGTAACCTCCTTCAGCCCTACAACCCTCCGAGATCTCTGCACTCCTCCAATTCTGACCTCTTGCACATCCCTGATTTTCCCCACAACAAAAACAACTTGAAAGAAAGAAAGATTGGAATTATATAGCGCCTTTCACGACCACCGGACATCCCAAAGCGCTTTAAAGCCAATGAAGTACTTTTTTGAAGTGCAGTCACTGTTGAAAGGTAGGAAATGCGGCAGACAAATTACGCACAGCAAGCTCCCACAAACAGCAATGTGATAATGATCAGATAATCTGTTTAGTGATGTTGATTGAGGGATAAATATTGGCCAGGACACCGAGGATAACTCCCCTGCTCTTCTTCAAACTAGTGCCATGGGATCTTTTACGTTCACCTGAGAGCAGACGGGGCCTCGGTTTAACGTCTCATTCGAAAGACGGCACCTCCGACAGTGCGGGAGTGTCAGCCTAGATTTTTGTGCTCAAGTCTCTGGAGTGGGACTTGAACCCACAACCTTCTCACTCGGAGGCGAGAGGAAATATATACTTAAAGTCAAACTTTAAAGGAACAGTAAAATTAGGGCTCAGATATTCAATATTTGAAAGGTGGGAAGACAAATTGGTAAAACTGTAGGTTTTATAAATGGAGGCACTTTGAGTGTATAATCATCACGAGAACTGAAAGTTAAAATGTCTTCCATGCTGATGAAGATTATACACCCAAAAACTTATAGATGCGGACTGACTTGCTGTGTGTATATTTCTAGTAGAACCTGGAATGAGGGGATTGTCCTATGAGGAGAGATCCAGTAGACTAGGTCTATATTCCGTAGAGTTTAGAAAAATGAGAGTTGATCTCATTGAAACATGTAAAATTCTTACAGGGCTTGACAGGGTAGATGCAGGGAGGATGTTTCCCCTGGCTGGGGAACCAGTCTAGAACCAGGGGTCACAGTCTCAGAATAAGGGCTCGGCCATTTAGGACTGAGATGAGGAGGAATTTCTTCACTCAGAGGGTGGTGAATCTTTGGAATTCTCTACCCCAGAGGGCTGTGGAGCCTCAGTCGTTGAGTATATTCGAGGCTGAGATCGATAGATTTTTGGACACTAAGGGAATCAAGGGATATGGGGATCGGGCGGGAAGGTGAAGTTTAGGTAAAAGATCAGCCATGATCTTGTTGAATGGCGGAGCAGGCTCGAGGGGCCGAATGGCCGACTCCTGCTCCTATTTCTTATGTTCTTCTAAATGAAGCATTTGTGACGCCTGGAGTCTGCTGGCGTTCTGAAGCATCCCCTGAATCCCCAGCCGATGAGAATGTGGCCCAGTCTGGTGGGAAGATTTGCTAATATTTCTGTTCCACCAGCGGTTCGGTGAGGAGATTGTCCTAACGGGTAGCGCAAACTATATACGTATTAACTGAAAGAAATTGCAGCACTGTGCTTATCCTGGACATCTGGCTCCTTCCTCAGAGCCAAGGATGAAACCTGTCACCACTAAACAAAGGATCGGGACACTTACTGGAGTTGATTTTTAAATGGGTCCCCCATTCATCAGCCTAATGTGTGTGTGTGTGTGTGGAGTAATGGATGGCCTAGTATAAAGCAATCACTATGGTTACCAGCTGTGACCTACGACCTTTAGATGAATGCTTAGCTTTTTTTTGTTACTTCGCGCCAGTGTGCCATTGGCTAAGCTCGGTTACGCTCATTAAATGCCTAAATATTGTGAGCTTATTTTCCACTTGGAGAAGATCCAGTATTGAACTGTTTCATTTTTAGCAATCTTGATTTTTTTTTGTCTTCAGGCCGAGGCCTAGGCAGGCCACATTCAGGTCAGAGGTCAGCATTTTTCCTCTCTATTGTCGGACTAAGTCAGGGCCCTCGGAAACCCCTCTCTCCACATTTGGTCGCCTGGAGACGCCAGGGCTTGTGTAGCTGACAATCATTCTAGCACAAAAGAAAAGATTCGAGTCATTGTGGCAGCGAGATTTGCATTTGAGTGCGATGCTGTGAAGCACAGGGCAGATTTCCCTGAAGTAATCGGCGAGAGCTTTGTGGTAGAACTCAGATTCCTCCTTAAATTCTGGCCTTTGTGAGTATAATGTTACACGGAGACCAGGAACTGTGCAAATAGATATGAAGGCGCCGAATCACATTCTCTGTATCTGAGGGGAGAGAAAGTGAGGTGTAGAGAGTTCTCAGACCAGAGACTTCGATCAGTGCCAATTTGATTCTCCTCCTGCCGTATTATGTTGTAAGTAATATATCTCCTGCGCTCTCTTAATCTTCCTTGTTTAGATGTTTGTTTTGTGTCAACTCGATCATAAGCTGTGATGGGTGAAAACTGGAGAATTTGATGTGGTACTGCATTGCAAAGTGGTCAATAATGGTACTATTTAAAAATGATGATGTGCTTCAGTTACTAATCATTAATTCAAAATGTTTTTTAAGAAAAGGTATTTACAGCGAAATCTTATTTACGTTTTGTTCTATATAGTTCAGTTGTGCGCAAGGTCCTGTTGCAAACTGCGAAAGCAAATACTCTGGTACTGCACAGAAACGACAATTTATTTCAGAGTCTTTGTTTAGTATTGTGTTACAGCTCGTAATGCGGAGGCTGTGCTGTGAAGGATCACTTGGCAAATTGCACCGCCTGCTTGCATCTGTTGGGAGGTTGGAGCCTGATGGTTTTAACGGGGTCACGTTTTGATTTAAAGTGATAGCACGCAGCTGCCGAACAATGCGTTTCCCATAGCTTGGAAGGAGCTGGTGTAACGGAGCTGCTTTCTGTAGCCTGCGACTGTCTCGTGTGTGTGTGTGTGTGTGTGTGTGTGTGTGTGTGTGTGGCACGCGAATGTGCAGTTTTAATGGCTCCTTTCATTAATCTGTAAAGAGCCGGGATGTGATTTGCTGTGGATGTCTGAATAAGCCACGTTAAAGTCACCGAGTTGCTGTCGGCTAAGGAGAGAGTTCTGTCTTGTTGGGTAAGATTTGTCGTGGCTTTACCCGGAGTGCTGGAAAATTATCTCCTCTCACATTCTGTACCCTTTGGCTCAATGAATAACTCCCTGCCCAGGACGGGACGGAACTGAGCTGTGCAGGCCCCCGAGGTCCCAGGCTCTGCACTGAGCAAGCTGGCCTTAACTTGGGTAGCTGTAGATGTTCTGTCATTATCTCCATTCTCTTTGGCCGAGGGTATCCTTCCCCCTTTCCCTAATTTTTCTCTCCCGCTCTGTGAAGTGTCTTCAGACGATTTTTTTGTACCTCACGGACGCTATATAAACTCCTCTGTCTTTCGGATGTGACGTTAAACCGAGGCCCCGTCTGCTCTCTCCGGTGGACATAAAAGATCCCATGGCACTATTTCGAAGAAGAGCAGGGGAGTTCTCCCCGGTGTCCTGGGGCCAATATTTATCTCTCAACCAACATCACTAAAACCGATTATCTGGTCATTATCTCATGTTTGTGGGAGCTTGCTGTGTGCAATTTGGCTGCTGCGTTTCCCACATTACAACAGTGACTACACTTCAAAAGTACTTCATTGGCTGTAAAGCGCTTTGGGACATCCGGTGGTCGTGAAAGGCGCTACAGAAATGCAAGTCTTTCTTGTTGATTTTTATTGTGGGGAAGATTCAGCCGCTGCTCCTCCTCGTGGACGTTCTCCGTGGATCGGGCCAGACTCGGTGAGGCCTTCTGTGGGAGAATTGCCTGCCACCGCCCAGTGTCTGGGTTCCCACGGGCCACAGGGTTGTGACACTGGAGGGAAGCAGACGAGGACATAGGCTGCGGCTGGGTGGGGAGCTATCAGTTCATGTAAACGTATATAATTCTTCTGACAAAAGTTTGCAGTGTGTGGGACGATGAAATCGAGTAGATTGGGCTGATGCCCTCTGGAGTTTAGAAGAATGAGACATGTAAGATTCTGAAGGGAATTGACAGGGTAGATGCTGAGAGGTTGTTTCCCCCTGGCTGGAGAGTCTAGAACTAGGGGGCATACTCTCAGGATAAGGGGTCGGCCATTTAAGACTGAGATAAGGAGGAATTTCTTCACTCAGAGGGTGGTGAATCTTTGGAATTCTCTACCCCGGGGGCTGTGGAGGCTCAGTCGTTGAGTATATTCAAGGCTGAGATCGATAGATTTTTGGACTCTAGGGGAATTGAGGGATATGGGGATCGGGCGGGAAAGTGGAGTTGAGGTCGATGATCAGCCATGATCTGATTGAATGGCGGAGCAGGCTCGAGGGGCCGAATGGCCGACTCCTGCTCCTATTTCTTATGTTCTTATGAAACTGCTCCACCACGCGTCTCTGCCGGCTTGTTGAAATAACACATTAGAACCTTTTCTTCAGTCCTTTAGTCTCCACAAATTGCGAGGAAATAGTTCTCACTGAGTGGCCTGTCGGTGAGCTGATTGTTGCTCTGTGGAAGGTTACCAGACAGGCTTTAAGCTGCAGCTTGGGAAGCAGTGACGGATCGCAGGATATCGTGGTGTAGCTTCGGTTTCTTTCATACAGGAAACTTTCGTTTATCCGGCACCCAAATATCCGGAATTCTCGCTTAACCGGCAAAAATCATCCTCCGAAAACTCCTCTCAAATAACCGGCAATGTTGCCGAGTCGCAGTCGAGTCTCCGCGAACGCCGAGTGCTCCGAAAAATCCTCTCAAATAACCGGCAATGTTGCCGATCCCGAGTCCGAGTCTGAGTCCGCGAACGCCGATTTAGTCAGTAGGGGTACTTTTCAAAAGTGCCACTACTCGGCCTCCTGGCGCTGTCGCAAGTCCGAAACATTGCAGTAGCAGGAGTAGATTCTCCCGCGCTGCCTGGAGTCTCTTTGTTAAAAATAGCCTCGGTAGATATAACTCTCTGTTATCCGGTACTTTCGATAAACCGGCACCACGCCGGTCCCGTCGATGCCGGATAAACGAAAGTTTCCTGTATAACCTTTGACATGAAAAGAAATGTGGCCTATTGCCATCTTAACCTTTCTAGGCGGGGTCAGTTAAGGGTCGGTTAGTTCCTTGTGACGGCCTCTTTATCAAAACATGCAAGATTCAAAAGCATTTTTATGTTCAGCGAACCCAAGGCATTAAATCCTTGCTTTCTGCAATTCCCAATTGATTGAGTTCCGTGCGGAGAGTGAACTTATCATGTGGACACGGGAGGTCCCGGGTCTGATCCCTGATCTCTGCTGCCCGCGTTGACTGGTCTAAATTGGGAAAGTACAATTGGATTAAGCATTCCCAGGTAAGGGAAGGATATAATCCGCTCAGGATTCCCACCCTTGATCACCGTCTATGATTGTTGCTGGAGCTGTGCGTGTGTGGTTATTTGGGTAAGAAAGATACTGGGTTAGGCTAAAAATATAAGCTTTAATAGCTTTAACTCTTTTCATAGAATCATAGAAATTTACAGCACAGAAGGAGGCCATTTCAGCCCATCGTGTCCGTGCCGGCCGAAAAAGCTATTCAACCTAATCCCACTTTCCAGCTCTTGGTCCGTAGCCCTGTAGGTTACAGCACTTCAAGAGCATATCCAAGTACTGTTTAAACGTGATGAGGGTTTCTGCCTCTACCACCCTCTCAGGCAGTGAGTTCCAGATTCCAACCACCCCTCTGGGTGAAATATGTTTTCCTCAACTCCCCTCTAATCCTTCTACCAATTACTTTAAATCTGTGCCCCCTGGTTATTGACCTCTCTGCTAAAGGAAATGGGTCCTCCCTATCTAGGCCCCTCATAATTTTATACACCTCAATTAAATCTCTCCTCAGCCTCCTCTGTTCCAAAGAAAACAACCCCAGCCGATCCAATCTTTCCTCATCGCTAAAATTCTCCAGTCCTGGCAACATCCTGGTAAATCTCCTCTGCACCCCCTCTAGTGCGATCACATCTTTCCTGTCGTGTGGTGATCAGAACTGCACGCAGGACTCTAGCTGTGACCTAACTCGTCTGTTATACAGTTCAAGCATAACCTCCCTGCTCTTATGTGGAGCCTCACCGAGGACAAACGGACACGAGCAGCTACCTGAACTTTAAATAACTAAAAACTGGCTCCCGTGTCCTGAGACCGGAATCGCAGGTTTATGAGGCCACTGGTCCCTGGAACGTAGGCCCGTTTACACTGCAGTGCAACAGTTGAGGGAGACTCCTGTATCTGCAGTCCACTGCGCTCCTGCAATGTAAAGTCACCTCAAAAGAAATATCGGATCGACCGGCTCTCAGTAATCAAAAGAACTAGAAACTAGCCTGGCAAAGAACACAACATCTGTAAGAAGCAAATCTAACATTTTGAGCCCCGATCCTGAATCTCCGGCCTCCTCCTCCAGGCTTCAGGCAGCCAGCAAGAGAAGCTCCAGCAACTGTAGTTTTTTGCAATGAGGAATTTTTTGATTCGCACTTTGTAAATTGTAGCTTCTCAGACCCCGCCACGAGGACTCTGGGCAATTGAGCCAACAATTTACAGAGTGCTCCTCACAGACAATGGAAACTATGGCCGGGGTTTTCTCCAGGGAGGGTGCGTGGGGAGGGCGAAAATGGCCAGGGAGCGGTCGAGGCCGGAGATGTGGAGGTCCTGCCGAATTTAACGGCCGTACTTCATTATCATTTTTTTCCTTCCGTCTCCCGCCCGGCAGCCGACCAAATTGACCCTTGGGGACGATCCCTGGGAATTGGGAGGGTTGGGGGGAAGGCCGGAGATTGGGACCTGGGGGTGTGGGGGGCAGGGGAGAGAGGTCGGCGACAATCACGGCATGGAGCGGACATCAGTGCTCGGGGTGAGGGGGGGGGGGGGGGGGCGGGCGGAGAGAGAGAGGCCACGATCGCCAGAGGGGAGGCCGGAGGCTTCCTTGAGGCTCCGGTGGGGGGGGTGGTGTGGTTGGGGAGTGTCCTGCTCCTCCTGGCGCACAAGCAGTGCTGTAAAAGGCACTTACCTTGTGGAGCCGGCAGCTCCCGCCTCCCTTTCACTGCCGGGTTTCCCGCACCCTGGGAAACCCGCGTGCCAACTGTTAAATTTAAATCTGGCTCCCGGTTGCACTGTGGGAGCTTGATTTTTTTCTGGGCCACTCTCTCAGCTGCAAAACCGCCGAGAAAATGGTGGCAGGAGCGTACTCGGCGGTCTGGGGACGCGTTCCTCGTTTTAACATTTATAATCCCCCCCCCCCCCCCCCCCCAACCTCTGACCCTCTCCCGCCCAGCGCAACTTTGCACCTTCAGCAGAGGAGAACAGAAAAGGGAAGCGAGGGGAGAATTTATCAGAAACTATTGGACATCGCCCTCCTAAAGTAGGATCCAGCGTAGAATCGAAAAACGGGCGGTGTACAGGCCGGTACGCGCAGGTTGTTATCGGTGTAAAGGTTGACGTATTTTGAAAAATATTTTAAGGATAATCATTTTTTTTCTTCATTTTTGTGAGTTTAAAATTTTGTGTCAGAATTTCTCAGGCCAATTTTAAACTGTTCACTGAAATAGGAACAAGGCCTGAAATAAAAACAGAAAACGTTGGAAACACTCAGCAGGTCAGGCTGCATCTGTGGAGAGAGAAACAGAGTTAGCGTTCCAGGTCGATGACCCTTCGTCAGAACCTGTTAACTCTGTTTCTCTCGCCACAGATGCTGCCTGACCTGCTGAGCATTTCCAGCATTTTTTGTTCTTATTTCAGATTTCCAGCATCCACAGTATCCTGCTTTTGATTACTAACGAGGCCTGTTGTAGATAGAACCTTCAGTGTGTGCCACCTGTTAAACATATAATCAAAGTACGAAAAGAACACGTCAATTTAACACTGAGGATTATTGAGCGTTTCTTGACCGACCTCAGTCAGCATCTGGATAAGTAATACCCCCGAGTGTTTAATAGCTGGCTTTCAGCCGTGGCTCAGTGGGTCGCACTCTCTCGCCTCTGAGTCAGAAGGTTGTGGGTTCCAAGTCCCACTCCAGAGACTTGAGCACATAAAGCTAGGCTGACACTCCAGTGCAGTACTGAGGGAGCGCCGCACTGTCGGAGGGGCAGTACTGAGGGAGCGCTGCACTGTCAGAGGGGCAGTACTGAGGGAGC
Source organism: Squalus acanthias (assembly GCA_030390025.1). Taxonomy (NCBI): domain Eukaryota; kingdom Metazoa; phylum Chordata; class Chondrichthyes; order Squaliformes; family Squalidae; genus Squalus; species Squalus acanthias. Next base: position 2,877,725 of record CM059440.1, read on the forward strand.
GCCGCACTGTCGGAGGGCTCAGTACTGAGGGAGCGCCGCACTGTCGGAGGGGCAGTACTGAGGGAGCGCTGCACTGTCGGAGGGGCAGTACTGAGGGAGCGCTGCACTGTCGGAGGGGCAGTACTGAGGGAGCGCCGCACTGTCGGAGGGGCAGTACTGAGGGAGCGCTGCACTGTCGGAGGGGCAGTACGGAGGGAGCGCCGCACTGTCGGAGGGGGAGTACTGAGGGAGTGCTGCACTGTTGGAGGGGCAGTACTGAGGGAGTGCCGCACTGTTGGAAGGGCAGTACTGAGGGAGTGCCGCACTGTCGGAGGGGCAGTACTGAGGGGGAGGGGCAGTACTGAGGGAGTGCTGCACTGTCGCAGGTGCCGTTTTTCGGATGAGACGTTAAATCAAGGCCCGTCTGCCCTTTCAGGTGGGTGTAAAAGATCCCATGGCACTATTTTGAAGAAGAGCAGGGGAGTTCTCCCCGGTGTCCTGTCCAATATTTATCCTCAACCAACATCACTAAAATTATCTGGTCATTATCACATTGCTGTTTGTGGGATCTTGCTGTACACAGATTGGCTGCCGCGTTTCCTACATTACAACAGTGACTTCACTTCAAAAAAAAAAAAGTACTTCATTGGCTGTAAAGCGCTTTGGGACGTCCTGAGGTGGTGAAAGGCGCTATAGAAATGCAAATCTTTTCTTCATTGGAAACGGTTGACACTGGAAGGTCTATTTCTGTAATTTTCGTGCTGTAACTAATGGGATTCTTCTCCTGTGCACAGGTGATTCAGCAGGCGCTGCACCGACAGCCCAACACTGCCGCACAGTACCTCCAGCAGATGTACGCCGCCCAGCAGCAGCACCTCATGCTGCAAACCGCCGCATTGCAGCAGCAGCACCTGAGCAGCGCGCAGCTGCAGAGCCTGGCAGCGGTGCAGCAGGTAAGAGGGGGGAGCGGGGGGGGGCCGGGAGCAGCTCCGGTTGATGCCGCGGCGGAAAGGGATGCCGTGTCGTATTAGAAGCTACATCGTTACATAAATTTAAAACAGAAATAGACAGTTTCCTAGGAGTAAAGGGAATTAAGGGTTACGGGGAGCGGGCAGGAATTTGGACATGAGTCTAGGTTCGGATTGGTCATGGCCCTGTGGGTAGCGAAGCGGGCCCAGGGACCGTGTAGCCTGATCCTGCTCCTATTTCGTGTGTCCAATTCTGTTAGATGCAGGAGATGGTTCTGTGATAGTAGATTGGCGGTTAGGATCAGATCAGCCATGATCATATTGAATGGCGGAGCAGGCTCGAGGGGCCGAATGGCCGACTCCTGCTCCTATTTCTTATGTTCTTATGTAATCAACGTCTGCCAGCCAGCTTGCATGCTTCCTAAGATCTGATGCTGTGCTTTTGCCAATGGCCCGTATTTTCCGATCCCTACGGATGTGTATGCGCTGTGTACACACCCGTAGGGACATCGGAAATGCCGGTTTCAGGCATGCGCTGAAAACCGGCACTTCCAATCTGTCAAGAATGCCTCTGCGGGGGAAGAGTTTCACTTTCTACAGAACCTCCGCCCGCTGAAAACACTTAAAAATCTTACGCCTGGCAGCTTTTACCAGCATAAGAGTTGAGAAAAAGTAAAAAAAAAAATTTCACTTTTATAATTTAAAAATACTTTTTAAAAAAGGCAAGTTTATTTTTTGTCAAAAAAATTAAATTTTTGTTTAAAATATTTAATGTAATTTTAACTCATTTTAAAACGTGATGGTTTTTAAAATTTATTTAATGTTTTAGTGTGTTTTTGGGGTGATCTCCATTCATATATTTGACGGGTCTATCTGTCAAAAGTATGAAGGAAAATTCCCTTCTCCTATTGGCTCCCCATGGCCCACGTGATCCCAGGGACGCTTGTGAACTGCCTGCGCCCCGGGATACGTGGGCCCTGCGCATTTTGACTGTGGAGAGGCCCAGGAGCAGAAGTGTCCGGACCTCGGGTGCCCTCAGGTAAGTTCACAGATTTTTTTTCCGATAGGAGGCATCTGCACGCAGGAAGCCTCCTGTTGGAAATTACGGGCCATTTTATATATATACGCTCGGAGCTTTCTCTTGTAAAGTGTTAAGAGCGTTCGTGTCAACATCGTCAGATGTTAAATGTGGTTACTCTCCCCAGATTGGTGTCTGGTCTGGTCTGAATTTGCTGATCGTAACTAAGGTAATTGGCTTCAGTGCCTCTGGGCAAGTCAACTGGGATTTCTGCCCTTGATCATTGTCCATTGGCCATACTGGAGATGTACATCTGTAGAGGTCAATTTAGCACAGGGCCATGTCAAGCTGTGATGCCCCATTACAGCTGTCAGTCACAGCCCACGCCAGAGTGTCTGTTGACACCACTGTGTCAGCCAATGAGGAGGCGGGGCGGGACTTGCAGCAAACCGTCTACAGGGTCTATTTAAAAAGAGTCTCTACGAACTACAGCAAAGAGAACCCATGATCGAAACTACAGCAACGTCTCCCGATAAAAGCAGGATTATTTCTCCAGCAAAATGCAGTGAGTCAAGGATAGTTACACAATGCAACATAAGAATTAGGAGCAGGAGTCGACCATTCAGCCCCTCGAGCCTGCTCCGCCATTCAGTAAGATCATGGCTGATTTTCGACCTCAATTCCACTTTCCCGCCCGAGCCCCATATCCCTTGATTCCCCTAGAGTCCAAAAAAATCTATCTATCTCAGCCTTGAATATACTCAACGACTGAGCATCCACAGTCCTCTGGGGCAGAGAAAACTCTAAGCCAAGGTCACTTGAAATGTTTTTCATTAGTTGGGTTACTTACTGTCCCGTTATCCATTGAAGGAATGATGGATATGCACAAATATTGATTGGTACAGAATTAACAGAAGTATTTTAAAGTGTGGCACAAGCTTCTTACACGGGGGATCTCTGCTATATTTGAGGGTTATCCTGCACCTTAGGAAGAAAATATATCCGCCAATTTGTCGTTGCAAATCATATTTTTCACTGACACCATGGATGTAGACTGCAGACTGCAGGAAGATATCAATGGACTGGTCTGGTGGGCAGAACATTGGCAAATGGAATTCAATCCGGAGACGTGTGAGGTACTGCATTTGGGGAGGGCTAACAAGACAAGGGAATACACAATAAATGGTAGGACACTGAGAAGTGCAGAAGATCAGAGGGACCTTGGAGTGCATGTCCATAGATCCCTGAAGATAGCAGAACAGGTAGATAAGGTGGTTAAGAAGGCATACGGGATACTTGCCTTTATTAGCCGAGGCATAGAAGATAAGAGCAGGGGGGTTATGCTTGAACTGTATAAAACACTAGTTAGGCCTCAGCTAGAGTACTGCGTGCAGTTCTGGTCATCACATTACAGGAAAGATGTGATTGCACTAGAGGGGGTACAGAGGAGATTTACAAGGATGTTGCCTGGGCTGGGGAATTTAAGCAATGAGGAAAGATTGGATAGGCTGGGGTTGTTTTCCTTGGAACAGAGGAGGCTGAGGAGAGATTTAATTGAGGTGTATAAAATTATGAGGGGCCTAGATAAAGTGGATAGGAAGGACCTATTTCCCCTAGCAGAGGGGTCAAAAACCAGGGGGAATAGATTTAAAGTAATTGGTAGAAGGATTAGAGGGGAGTTGAGAAATATTTTCACCCAGAGGGTGGTGGGGGTCTGGAACTCACTGCCTGAAAGGGTGGTAGAGGCAGAAACCCTCATCACATTTAAAAAGTACTTGGATATGCACTTGAAGCGCTGTAACCTACAGGGCTACGGACCAAGAGCTGGAAAGTGGGATTAGGCTGGATAGCTCTTTTTCGGCCGGCACGGACAAGATGCCAGGCACACATAACAACAACTTGCATTTATATAGCGCCTTTAGCGTAGTAAAATGTCCTAAGGCGCTTCACAGGAGCGATTATCAAACAAAATTTGACACCGAGCCGCATGAGGAGAAATTAGAGCAGGTGACTGAAAGTTTAGTCAAAGAGGGAGGTTTTAAGGAGCGTCTTAAAGGAGGAGAGAGAGGTAGCGAGGCGGAGAGGTTTAGGGAGGGAATTACAGAGCTTGGGGCCCAGGCAACAGAAGGCACGGCCACCAATGGTGGAGCGAAGGAAATCGGGGGATGCTCAAGAGGGCAGAATTGGAGGAGCGCAGAGATCTTGGAACATAAAAGATTCTGAGGGGGCTCGACAGGGTAGATGCTGAGAGGATGTTTCCCCTCGTGGGGGAATCTAGAACTAGGGGGCATAGTTTCAGGATAAGGGGTCGCCCATTTAAGACGGAGCTGAGGAGGAATTTCTTCTCAGAGGGTCGTGAATCTTTGGAATTCTCCACCCCAGAGAGCTGTGAAGGCGGAGCCATTGAATATATTCAAGGCGGAGATTGACAGATTTTTGAACTACAGGGGAGTCAAGGGGTATGAGGAGAGAGCGGGAAAGTGGGGTTGAGGCCAAGATTGGATCAGCCATGATCTTACTGAATGGCGGAGCAGGCTCGAGGGGCCGAATGGCCGACTCCTGCTCCTCTATGTTCTTGTGTTCTTAGGTTGTAGGCAATGTTCCCTCTAATTATTTTTGGGTGTGCAGCCCCTTTAACGGGCTGCGCGGCCCATTCAAATTTCCGCGTGGTTTTTCCATTGTAAAGCGGCCTGCGCGGGACCTCCGCACAGCTTAACGGGAACTTTGGTTGTGGGGCTGGAGGAGGTCACAGAGAGAGGGAGGGGCGAGGCCACGGAGGGATTTGAAAACAAGGATGAGAATTTTTTAAATCGAGGCGTTGCTGGACCGGGAGCCAATGTAGGTCAGCGAGCACAGGGGGTGATGGGTGAACGGGACTCGGTGCGAGTTCGGACACGGGGCAGCAGAGTTTTTGGATGAGCTGAAGTTGATGGAGGATGGTAAAGAATGCCGACTTGGGTGAGGTGCGAGAGGGCGGCCAGCGCACATGGAACCATATTTCAGCACGAGTTAGTGTCTTTGAGCAGATAAAAAAAAAAGATTAGGACAGGGGAGGACTTAAATAACAAACAAGAAAAGAAACAAAAATATTGCGTGTTTAAACGTACAGCATTTTCAGTGAAATGTGTATTTGTTTTGTTTCATTCAGAAGGAAGGCATTAGACGCTCAACGAACAAGTCTCTTGACGTAACTTGTTAAATTCTTGTGTTCATAGAGCACATTGCACAGCACCAGCAGGAGAAAACACATGGATTGCAGCCCTGTGCAGTCCCCAGAGCCAGAGCTAGGGGGGGAAGAGCGAGATATAAATAATTTATTGATGGGCCTGACTGCCTGCTGGATCTGATCTTGGTGGAATACAATTAGATCTCAGGACAACACTCACATTGTCTGCTCCTGGATTATCACCCCCGGCACAGTCCCCCCCCGGCAATTGTCAGGGTTGGAGTTCTGAGCGGGATTTCCATGTTTAAGAATAGCTTCCCCTGCTCACAGAATGATGATCAAGATTGAGCATGTTCTGTGCGCTGAATCACACCGCACAGAAAGCCACTGCAAATCATCATGGAGTGAAGACCGTGCTGGAAACATTTTAAACTGTTTGTTTTTGACGTGTTGGATTATTGGGGGGGCGGGGGGGTTGAATAATTGAAGGAATTTGATGGAGAAACTGTTTCCAGTGGCAGGAGGGTCGGTTACCAGAGGGCACAGATTGAAGATCGTCAGCAAATGAACCAGAGGGGAGATGAGGAGAATTTTTTTCCGCAGTGAGTTGTTGTGATCTGGAATGCGCTGCCTGAAAGGGCGGTGGAAGCAGATTCAATAGTAACTTTCAAAAGGGAAATTGGAAAATACTTGGAAAGGAGAAATTTGCAGGGCTATGGGGGAAGAGCGTTGGGACTAATTGGCGAGCTTTCAAAGAGCCGGCACAGACATGAATGGCTGCTTTCTGTGCTGTAAGATTCTACGGCAGCAGTACTGCTGAAGTCCCTCTCCTTATCGAGCGGGGCTAACTTTCCAAACACATGCATCTGGCAGAGAACCTCGCGTGGCGTCTGAATCTGTCGGGCAATCGCTGGCGCTGCCTGCAATTCTCGGTGCGCCCCCCCCCCCCCCCCGGCGGCACAATCAGCCCCCGTGACTCCAAGACGACTCTGGCTTCAGTTCTCTGTCCTTCCTCTGTGCTTTGACGGAAGGCAGTAGCTCATTGCTGGCTGTGGCACCACGCCCCAAGTCCTCCAGAATCTCACCAAAGTGGCCGCTTAATCATGCAGGCTATCCAACTGTGGAGGGCCTCACAGCCGAGCCAACGCCCGTCTTCAGCCGACACCAAGCGAGCGACTTTCCAGCAGCATTCTTCTGTTCAAATTCATTCTCGGGGATGTGGGTGTCGCTGGCAAGGCCTGGCAGGCAATTGACCATCTCCGGTTGCCCTGAGAATGTGGTATTCCTCGTAGCAGTTTGATGCCAGCGAGGGGCTTTGCTCGGCCACTTCAGAGTCAACCATGTTGGTGTGGGACTGGAGTCCTATCGGGTAAGGACGGCAGGTTTCCTTCCCTAAAGAACACTGGCTTTTGACGATAACTTCCTGGTCACTTTTTCTTTACTGATTCCAGCATTTTTTTAAATTTCCTTTCTTTTTAAACTGAATTCAAATTCTCAAACGCCCACGGTGGGGTTTGAACTTGCATTCTCTGGATTACTCGCCCAGTAACTTAACCACTGCAGCGCCATACCCAACAGCGAGGGATCTGGAGTGGAACCACTGGCTTATTCTTTTTCCTCTTTACCGCCTCAGGGCCTGACCTGATTGTAGTGACCCTCCCCCATGGCCAGGCCACTCCGCACAGCTCAGGGATCAAACCTGGGATCTTCCTGGTCACCACGACCCCCGTCCCACACCGGGCAGCACATCTGCCAACTGAGCCATCAGGTCCTTAACAGAAAGAAAGACTTGCATTTCTATAGCGCCTTTCACGGCCACCGGACGTCCCAAAGTGCTTTAAGAACATAAGAAATAGGAGCAGGAGTAGGCCACTCAGCCCCTGGGCCCGCTCCGCCACCCACAGGGCCTTGACCGATCCGAATCAGCCTCATGTCCAATTTCCTGCCCGCTCCCCGTAACCCCTAATTCCATTTACTTCTAGGAAACTGTCTCTTTCTGTTTTAAATTTATTTAATGATGTAGTTTCCACAGCTTCCTGGGGCAGCAAATTCCACAGACCTACTACCCTCTGAGTGAAGAAGTTTCTCCTCATCTCAGTTTTGAAAGAGCAGCCCCTTATTCTAAGATTATGCCCCCTAGTTCTAGTTTCACCCATCCTTGGGAACATCCTTACCGCATCCACCCGATCCAACCCCTTCACAATCTTATATGTTTCAATAAGATTGCCTCTCATTCTTCTGAACTCCAATGAGTAGAGTCCCAATCTACTCAACCTCTCCTCATATGTCCACCCCCTCATCCCCGGGATTAACCGAGTGAACCTTCTTTGTACTGCCTCGAGAGCAAGTATGTCTTTTATTAAGTATGGACACCAAAACTGTATGCAGTATTCCAGGTGCGGTCTCACCAATACCTTATATAACTGCAGCAATACCTCCCTGTTTTTATAATCTATCCCCCTAGCAATAAAAGCCAACATTCCGTTGGCCTTCTTGATCACCTGCTGCACCTGCATACTATCTTTTTGATTTTCTTGCACTAGGACCCCCAGATCCCTTTGTACTGCAGTACTTTCCAGTTTCTCGCCATTAAGATAATAACTTGCTCTCTGATTTTTCCTGCCAAAGTGCATAACCTCACATTTTCCAATATTGTATTGCATCTGCCAAATCTCCGCCCACTCACCCAGCCTGTCTATATCCCCTTGTAGGTTTTTTATGTCCTCCTCACTTTCTACTTTCCCTCCCATCTTTGTATCATCTGCAAACTTTGATATGTTACACTCGGTCCCCTCCTCCAAATCGTTAATATAGATTGTAAAGAGTTGGGGACCCAGCACCGACCCCTGTGGAACACCACTGGCTACTGGTTGCCAGTCCGAGAATGAGCCATTTATCCCAACTCTCTGCTTCCTGTTAGATAACCAATCCTCCACCCATGCCAGAATATTACCCCCAATCCAGTGATTTTTTATCTTGAGCAATAATCTTTTATGTGGCACCTTGTCGAATGCCTTCTGGAAGTCTAAATACACTACGTCCACTGGTTCCCCTTTATCCACCCTGTACGTTATGTCCTCAAAGAACTCAAGCAAATTTGTCAGCCAATGAAGTACTTTTTGAAGTGCAGTCACTGTTGTAATGTGGGAAACGCGGCAGCCAATTTGCGCACAGCAAGATCCCACAAACAGCAACGTGATAATGACCAGATAATCTGTTTTAGTGATGTTGATTGAGGATTAAATATTGGCCAGGACACCGGGGATAACTCCCCTGCTCTTCTTCAAAATAGTATCATGGGATCTTTTATGTCTACCCAAGAGAGCAGACGGGGCCTCGGTTTAACGTCTCATCCAAAAGACAGCCCCTCCGACAGTGTGGCGCTCCCTCAGTACTGCCCCTCCGACAGTGCAGCGCTCCCTCAGTACTGCCCCTCCGACAGTGCAGCACTCCCTCAGTACTACACTGGGAGTGTCGGCCTGGATTTTGTGCTCAAGTCACTGGAGTGGGACTTGAACCCACGACCTTCTGACTCAGAGGCGAGTGTGCTACCCACTGAGCCACGGCTGACGTGTGTAAGTAGACAAACATCTTCTTCAACTTTTGAGTAAGTGGAGAAGAATGTTTTTGATGTGAGTTAATGATGGAGGTGAAGAGAATTCCAGTGGGCGTCCAAAAAAAGCAAGGAATGTCCTGCGTTAAACCCCAGGCCACAGGTATTGGATCAACTGCAGAAAGTTAAAGTGGGGAGTATTTACTGACCGTGGATCATTGCTGATGGTAGACAGCGGCAGGGCAGCGAGCTGGTTTCCTCCCCCGCCCCCCCAGGTCTGGGACTGACGTGTGGCAAGGAGAATCCACAGTTAGTGGGGGACAGAAGGGAAAAATGCTTAAAAAATAAATTCAGCACTTGGAACACTTTAGCTAACACAGAGAGAATTCTGTCACAGCCTCTATTTTGGAGCCATTCATCGTTGTTTGTCCATCCCATATGTTTCTATAGTATTCATTCCCTCTCTCTGATAAACTGCGCGCACTGAAATAACTGTTATCGCGAGCGTATCGACAGGGTGGTTTGCAGATGTCGGGGAAGCTCCTGTGATGGCTGTGCAATCGGAGCTTACAAACCACAATGGTCCCAGTGTCGATCCCTGGACTATATGATAGTCTCGACTGTGGCTGTGGTGCCACTGGCCTCAGTACCCTGGGTCAGCGAGGTTAAAGGTCGGCCATTGCTCTCGGTCGCGATCCAGGGACTCTGCTTGAAACCGCACGAGCGAGCGGATGTGAAGCGAGGGCGGGATCGGACTTTGTTGCGCTTTGGTGATAGATTGGGAAATGTTGATGTACAAAGGGACCTGGGTGTCCTTGTACACCAGTCACTGAAAGCAAACATGCAGGTGCAGCAAGCAGTTAGGAAGGCAAATGGTATGTTGGCCTTCATTGCAAGAGGATTAGAGTACAGGAGCAAGGATGTCTTAGTACAGTTGTACAGGGCCTTCGTGAGACCACACCTGGAGTACTGTGTGCAGTTTTGGTCTCCTTACCTAAGAAAGGATATACTTGCCATAGAGGGAGTGCAGTGAAGGTTCACGAGACTGATTCCTGGGATGGCAGGACTGTCTTATGAGGAGAGATTGGGTCGACTAGGCCTGTATTCACTAGAGTTTAGAAGAATGAGAGGGGATCTCATTGAAACGTATAAAATTCTGACAGGGCTAGACAGACTGGATGCAGGGAGGATGTTTCCCCTGGCTGGGGGGTCTAGAACGAGGGGTCACAGTCTCAGGATATGGGGTAGGACATTTAGAACTGAGATGAGGAGAAATTTTTTCACTCAGAGGGTGGTGAACCTGTGGAATTCTCTACCACAGAAGGCTGTGGAGGCCAAGTCACTGAATATATTTAAGAAGGAGGTAGATAGATTTCTAGACACAAAAGGCATCAAGGGGTATGGGGAGAGAGCGGGAATATGGTATTGAGATAGAGGATCAGCCATGATCATATTGAATGGCGGAGCAGGCTCGAAGGGCCGAATGGCCTACTCCTGCTCCTATTTTTCTATGTTTCCTCAATTGGACTGAATAGCCTCTAAACTCACTGTTTAGAGTCACAGCCCGGGCAAGATGCGAGTGAGCAGCTGGTCCGAAGAGTAAGCAGGCAATTTTTTTTTTTTAAATAGTGGAAAAGCTCTATTTTTGTTGTTTGTGAGATCGATGGTGCTGAGTTTATTGATGACAAATAGAGCCTGTTTGCAAGGGTCGGTGAACTTTAACCTGACTCCAGGCTAGGCAGTATAATTCAGGAATCCTCACCCCGCAGCCGATGGGATTTTCAGCCAAGCAATAAGATTCTGACAAAACTCATCATCTGAAGTCCATACATGAATCTTTTATTTACATTTTCGTGGAAGATTCCCAGGTGTGATTAACTGCCCTTCATGGCCCTTCATTTTGGAAGGGTTCACTTTGCATTTTCAGCCAGGGCTGAAAATATTCACATTAACTGGAGAATTACCGAGAGCCTGCGGTGTTTGTGAAGGATATGGTGTTTATGGAGACAGCATCGAACCACAAGGCTGGAAGGCAGTGGAGGAGTTCAGGCAGCAGGCTAACGTTGCGGTCAGAATGGCCCGTAATAGTGAGACTTCTCACTCCGCGGTGAAAGCGTGATCCTGTCCACGTGCACACTTGGAGGTAAAAGTGACGAAGTAGCGATTGGCGCGGGCCAGACCCTCGGCTGGTTTTAGTTTTCCCTCGATAGAAACGCTGAGGTCACTGCCGCTGAGGCGGAGATCCGCTAATTCAGCGCAGGCCCCCGGATCGAACCGGGAACCTTCCTGCTCTGTGTCGCTTGTAGGTCTTCGCTGTGCACAACTTGGCTGCTGTGTTTGCCTTCCAAACGTTAAAAGTAATTAATTGGCTGTAAACCACATTGAGATGTTCTGAGGGCATGAAAAACACTTCGATAATGTAAGTTCTACTGTCCTTTCTTTCTTTCTTTCTTTCTTTCTTTCTTTCTTTCTTTCTTTCTTTCTTTCTTTCTTTCTTTCTTTCTTTCTTTCTTTCTTTCTTTCTCTCCCTCTCCCTTTTTCTCTCTTTCTTTCTCTCCCTTTGTTTCTTTCTCTCCTTTTTCTCTCTTTCTCTCCCTCTTTCTCTTTCTCTCCTTTTCTCTTTCTTTCTCTTCCTCTCTTTCTCTTTTTTCTCTATCTCTCCCTCTTTTTTCTCTTTCTCCTCTTTCTCTCTTTCTCTTCCCTTTTCTTTCTTTCTTTCTTTCTTTCTTTCTTTCTTTCTTTCTCTCCCTCTTTTTTTCTCTTTCTTTCTCTCCCTCTTTTTCTCTTTTTCTTTCTCTCCCTCTTTTTCTCTTTTTCTTTCTCTTCCTCTCTTTCTCTTTTTTTCTCTCTCGCTCTCTTTTTCTTTCTCTTTCTCTATCTCCTTTTTTTCTCTTTTTCTCTCCTTTCTCTCTTTCTCTTTCCCTCTTCTCTTCTTTCTTTCTTTCTTTCTCTTTTCTTTCTTTCTCTTTTTCTCTCTCTCTGTCTCTCTCTCTCTCTCTCTCTCTCTCTGTCTCTCTCTCTCTCTCTCTCTCTGTCTCTCTCTCTCTCTCTCTGTCTCTCTTTTTCTCTCTCTCTTTCTCGCTCTCTCTTTAATAACTTAGCAATGGCCTAACCTGCCGAGTGTGTGGGATGGCTCAGGGACATGCCGAATATGACCATTCTCACACGCTGAGCTTGGAATGATCAGATGCAGCTTTACAGCTTGAACAGGCTGCCGGGATGAGGTGTAAAGGGGGGGGGAAGAGATGATTTATCCCACTGGGAGGGAGGGAACAACAGAAAATGAGACAACCTAGCTTCCAGCATCCTGCTGAAGATCAGCTTAAGCAGCAACTGGGAGCAGGTCATGACCCAACTCATCCGTCAAGGACTCAACAAAATATGTGGCTGACAGATGATGAAAGGGATTCGACAAGTGGATCAGGTTGCACAGAGAGGCCTCGTATCACAGAGGGGGGAAAGCACAATCTAATCGTGTCTCTAATTATTGAGAGTTTGGGTCATCTGTTCCGCCAAATTTCTTCTAACCACAGCATTCCTTCACAACTCCAAAACCTATTTATAGTGATCAGATCTGTATTCATCAATGATTAGATCAATAATATGTCTATAAATTCCTGTGGTTATAATGGAAACTGTGTAAGGTTGTCATGGTGTAACTGCACACTCCCCCAGAGGAGAGACTGCACTGCCACCACTGGGCGGAGGGTGTAATTACAGCAACAAGTTTACATAGACACTTTCCATTACAAATGTGTTCATAGGAATTTATAATGGGAATACATGAATGTAAGTATCATCCGTGGCTCAGTGGGTAGCACCCTCGCCTCTGAGTCAGAAGGTTGTGGGTTCAAGTCCCACTCCAGAGACTTGAGCACAAAAATCTAGGCTGACACTCCAGTGCGGTGCTGAGGGAGCGCTGCACTGTCAGAGGTGGCGTCTTTTGAATGAGACGTTAAATCGAGGCCCCGTAAAAGATGGATGTAAAAGATCCTCTGACACTATTTCGAAGAAGAGCAGAGGAGTTCTCCTCTGTGTCCTAGCCCAATATTTATCTCTCAATCAACAGATTATCTGGTCATCATCACATTGCTGTTTGTGGGAGCTTGCTGTGCGCAATATGGCTGCCGCGTTTCCTACATTACAACAGCGACTGCACTTCAAAAAGTACTTCATTGGCTATAAAGCGCTTTGGGACGCCCGGTTGTCGTGAAAGGCGCTATAGAAATGCAAGTCTTTAAATATATATTTAAAAACCGTGATCCAAAATGACCATTTCCAGGCATTTTCAATAAATTACAGAAGTGAGATTTCACGGCCTATTTGCTTTTTGTTTCTTGCTAGTTCTGTCCCCTCTTCTAATGAAGGTGCTGGCTTACCCTGGGCAATGGGCATCTCCCAGTCACTCGCCCATCATGTGTGAACCTGGACACTGTGTGCCTAAGGCTTATTATACATGGGGGCCAGCACTATAACTAAGCCCATTCCAGTCTTCACCCAGTGCACATGCCTTTAGCGGAGGTCACTGTGTAACCTTCAGAGAGCGGTTGTTCTCGTGCTTACCGTACCAAAGGCTATCAATTTTCTTAAATGCCCACTGGTCCAGGGTAGCGGGCGGTGGCGTTAGTAGCAAGTGCCATGAATGCACTGCGGTTGTTGCAATAATGGAGTGAAGATCAATGCAGGTAAGACCAAAGTTATGAAAGTTTCTAGAAATACAGGTGAAAGAATGAGCATTTTAATAAAAGAGGAACAGATGAGACAGTTTAAACATCTGGGCAGTATAATGACTGAAGATGGCAGATGTGCCAAGGCGGCGAGAACTAGGATTATAATGGGAAATGTGCCCTTTAATAGAGCAAAGCAGATATTGACTGGACAACTGAATAGAGAACTGAAGGAAAGATTAGTGAAGAGTTTGAAGTGGCGTGTGGTGCTGAAACATGAACGAGGAGGTGAGCTTTCAAGCGAGCGTTGAGATGTGGGTTTGGAGATGCATCGAGAAAGTAAAGTGGATAGACAAGAAAAATAATGAGGAGGTGTGGGCAATTATACAAGAAGAACGTAGTTTGATTGATGGCCTAAAATGAATTGGATTAGGCATGTGCCGAGAGGGGATGGGATGTTGAAAGAGGTGATTGAAGGACGGAGGGAAGGAAAAAGACCAAGAGGGAGGAAAAGAAGGATGTTTCTGGACCACCTGAAGAATGGGAGATGGTATGGCGCATTGAAGAAAGAAGCACTAGACAGAGTAGTTTAGAGAAGGGAGAATTGATCCAGAACCTGCCTTGGGCAGATTACTGTTGATGACCATCATGTTTATGCATCATGCCAACCTTCTGCGTTTCCATAGACTGCACTTCTTGCCTGGTCAGAATCAGTTTCCCATCGCTTGGAAACAAAAATTAGCGCAAGATTTAATCTTAACTGCCCTTAAAGCACTTTAGCGAAATGTTCTTCAGGCGGGCTGTTCTTCTGCGCCTACTCATTAGATTAGGAATCTCCTGCCCAAAGCTCGCAGCAAGTTGGAAGCACCCAGCGTGTAGCTCTTGAAGCAGTCGTTTTGTGGCTTGCTCCCTCCCTCCCTCTGCTGTTGACGGAACGGCTTTGTTTTGGACGAGCGAGCTTCATCAGGGACTGTGGGATCGTCAGCGCCAGCGTCCAAGCAGCTTCTGGTAGATTGAGGAGTCTTGGCGCGGGTCCAGGAGCTGCTGCTATTTTACAGCACCGTGGGAATTTCTCCAAGTGCATAAACTTCCCAGTGCAGGATTTGTGCGTCTCTGGATTGTGTGTTATTTTAAAATTCTTGTAATTTTAGTAAAATATCAATTGAAAAGATTGGTTAACCGCAACGATAATAACACCAATTATTTCGTAAACTGTTTGGATTTTTGATTTGCCGTCAAGCTTGTAATCATTTAAATAGGACCAGTGAATCCGATATTTACAAGTCGATGCTTACTCCCATTATTCAGCTAATCTGTAATAACCTTGAAGTCTTGTATTAACCCCATGGGATTAATTCAGTGATCCAGTGGTGGAGTTGAGCGATTTAGGGCCATGATTCCCAACCCATGCTCCCTGCTGAGCACACAGGATCATGGAACTGACCCTCGTATTTCATGTTAATAGTACATTCTGCAGACTGTTATTGCAGCAAAATATCTACTTACCCGAGAGTGACCGAGCCGCCTTGGGGACACTCCTTCCCTTTCAGTGCTCGCTTTGATTTATAGATTCGTGTCAGTTTCTGCTTCCAGTGGTGGGATTGCTCGGAGTGGTTTGTTAAAAAAAAATAAAAAAATAAAAGCTTCCATTTCTCCAGCGCCTTTCACCACCTCCGGACGTCCCAAACCCGTCACAGCCAATGAACGTTTTCTGAAGTGCGGTCACTGTTGTAATGTAGGAAA
The DNA here is from genome assembly GCA_030390025.1 of Squalus acanthias. Taxonomy (NCBI): domain Eukaryota; kingdom Metazoa; phylum Chordata; class Chondrichthyes; order Squaliformes; family Squalidae; genus Squalus; species Squalus acanthias. Next base: position 2,892,819 of record CM059440.1, read on the forward strand.
CGCGGCAGCCAATTTGCGCACAGCAAGCTCCCACAAACAGCAATGTGATCATGAGCAGAGAATCTGTTTTTAGTGATGTTGGTTGAGGGATAAATATTGGCCCGGACACCGGGGAGAACTCCCCCCCCCCCCCCCCCCCCCCCCCCCCCCCAACCCCTGCTCTTCTTCGATATTGTTCCAGGAGATCTTTTACGTCCACCTGAGAGAGTGGGCGGGGCTTCGGTTTAACGTCTCATCCGAAAGGCGTTAGTTAGGCCGGGGCGTACTGACCCACTGGAATCCTCAGGAAAATCCCACTAGATTTGCCAACTGCCAGAAACTTTCTTTTTCTTTGAGGTAAATGGAAGTGGGAGAAACAGTTTCCTGGCCCTCTGGGTCAGGACACCGTGCGTTCCTTGGCTACCACATTCATTATTTAATCCACTGCCATTTTTAGTGCTGGTCGGTCAATCGAGGCGCTTTCACTGAGTTTGGAAATGTAGCTGAAATTTTGTGGTGTTACAGTTTCATTTCTGTTTATATCGGTGGTATGACACAGCGACCGCAGTTTATTGGTGCATAACGAGCCGCCCTCTCCCTGTTCGACTGAACTTGGGACAAGTTCTTTTTTTACACATTGAAACTTTTTTCCCATGGCTATAATGTGTGTGAATTCTGTGTGTGTGTTTATAGCTATGTGTGTGTGAACCCAACATCTTCTAGTCCTACATGCCTGAATTCAGTATAAATGTTATACAAAGAGTATCAAAGGATCTGGAGCTGAGGTGGGTGAATGGAGTTGAGGTGCAGACCAGCCAATATCTCATTGAATGGTGGAGCAGGCTCGAGGGGCTGAATGGCCTCCTCCTGTTCCTATGTCCTCAGTCTTACAGTGGGTCCCTCTCTGTCAGGACTCTCTCCCTCTCCCGGGAATCCCAGGACCCTGCATCCCTTGGCTGCTCTCAGGATTATTCCCTCTCTTGGGGCACTTTCCCTCTCATAACATAAGTAATAGGAGCAGGAGTAGGCCAATCGGCCCCTCGAGCCTGCTCCGCCATTCAATGAGATCATGGCTGATCTGATCCTAACCGCCAATCTACTATCACAGAACCATCTCCTGAACCTAACAGAATTGATTACATGAAATAGGAGCAGGATTAGGCTACACGGCCCCTGGGCCCGCTACGCTACCCACAGGGCCATGACCGATCCGAACCTAGACTCATGTCCAAATTCCTGCCCGCTCCCCGTAACCCTTAATTCCCTTTACTTCTAGGAAACTGTCTATTTCTGTTTTAAATTTATGTAATGATGTAGCTTCTACAGCTTTTTGGGGCAGCATATTCCATGGACCTACCACCCTCTGAGTGAAATAGTTCCTTCTCATCTCAGTTTTGAAAGAGCAGCCCCTAGTTCTAGTTTCACCCATCATCGGGAACATCCTCCCCGCATCCACCCGATCCAACCCCTTCACAATCTTATATGTTTCAATAAGATCACCTCTCATTCTTCTGAACTCCAATGCGTAGAGTCCCAATCTACCCAACCTCTCCTCATATGTCCATCCCCTCATCCCCGGGATTAACCGAGTGAACCTTCTTTGTACTGACTCGAGAGCAAGTATGTCTTTTCTTAAGTATGGACACCAAAACTGTATGCAGTATTCCAGGTGCGGTCTCACCAATACCTTGTACAACTGAAGCAATACCTCCCTATTTTTATATTCTATCCCCTTAGCAATGAAAGCCAACATTCCATTGGCCTTCTTAATCACTTGCTGCACCTGCATACTAACCTTTTGAGTTTCGTGCACCAGGACCCCCAGATCCCTTTGTACTTCAGTACTTTCCAGTTTCTTGCCATTTAGATAATAACTTGCTCTACTATTTTTCCTGCCAAAGTGCATAACCTCACACTTTCCAATATTGTATTCCATCTGCCAAATCTCTGCCCACTTACTTAGCCTGTCTATGTCCCCTTGCAGATTTTTTATGTCCTCCTCACTCACTACTTTCCCTCCCATCTTAGTATCATCTGCAAACTTTGATATATTACACTCGGTCCCCTCCTCCAAATCGTTAATATAGATTGTAAAGAGTTGGGGACCCAGCACTGACCCCTGCGGAACACCACTAGTTACTGATTGCCAGTCTGAGAATGAACCATTTATCCCAACTCTCTGCCTTCTGTTAGATAGCCAATCCTCTATCCATGCCAGAATATTACCCCCAATCCCGTGATTTTTTATCTTAAGCAATAATCTTTTGTGTGGCACCTTGTCAAATGCCTTTTGGAAGTCTAAATACACCACATTCACTGGTTCCCCTTTATCCACCCTGTGTGTTACTTCCTCAAAGAACTCCAGCAAATTTGTCAAACATGACTTCCCCTTCATAAAACCATGCTGACTTTGTCCTATTAAATTATGATTATCCAAATGTCCCGTTACTGTCTCCTTAATAATGGTCTCCAAAATTTTACCTACCACAGATGTTAGGCTAACCGGTCTATAGTTTCCAGCCTTCTGTCTACTGCCCTTTTTAAATAAGGGTGTTACATTAGCAGTTTTCCAGTCTGCCGGGATCTTTGCTGAGTCCAGGGAATTTTGGAAAATTATTACCAATGCATCCACAATCCCTACCGCCACTTCCCTCAAGACCCTAGGATGTAAGCCATCAGGTCCAGGTGATTTATCCGCCTTGAGTCCCATTATTTTACCGAGTACCACTTCCTTAGTGATTTTGATCGTGTTTAGCTCCTCCCCCCCTATAGCCCCCTGTTTGTCCAGTGTTGGGATATTCTTAGTGTCCTCTACTGTAAAGACTGATACAAAATATTCAATCAGTGTATTTGCCATCTCCATATTTCCCACCATTAATTTCCCGGCCTCATCCTCTAAGGGACCAACATTTACTTTAGCCACCCTTTTTCTTTTTATATAACTATAAAAACTCTTACTATCTGTTTTTATATTTTTTGCTAATTTACTTTCATAATCTATCTTCCCTTTCTTAATCAATCTTTTTGTTATTTTTTGCTGTCTTTTAAAGTTTTCCCAATCCTCTATCCTCCCACTAGATTTGGCTACCTTATAAGCCCTTGTTTTTAGTCGAATATTATCCTTAATTTCTTTACTTAGCCATGGATGACTGTCTTTTCTTTTACACCCTTTTCTTCTCAGTGGAATATATATTTTTTGGAAGTTGTAAAATAACTCCTTAAATGTACACCACTGATCATGTATCGTCTTACCCTTTAATCTATTTTCCCAATCCACTCTACTCAATTCTGCTCGCATACCTTCATAGTCTCCTTTATTCAAGCTTAGCACGCTTGTTTGAGATCCAACCTTCTCACCCTCTAATTGAATATGGAATTCAACCATGTTATGGTCACTCATTCCAAGGGGATCCTTTACTAGGACATTTTTAATTAATCCTGTCTCGTTACACAGGACCAGATCTAAGGTTGCTTGCCCCCTGGTCGGTTCAGTTACATACTGCTCAAGAAACCCATCCCTAATACACTCAATGAACTCATCTTCAAGGCAGCCCTGCCCAATTTGATTTGTCCAATTAATATGATAGTTAAAATCCCCCATAATTAAAGATGTTCCCTTATTACAAGCCTCAACTATTTCCTGATTGATACTCCGTCCAACAGAGTTGCAACTGTTCGGAGGCCTATAGACTACGCCCACTAGTGTTTTTTTCCCCTTATTATTCCTTATCTCCACCCAAACTGTTTCATTATCCTGATCTTTTGACCCAATATCATTTCTCTGTATTACAGTGATTCCTTCCTTTATTAACATAGCCACCCCACCTCCCCTTCCTTCCTGCCTGTCCTTCCTGATCGTTAAATAACCTGGTATGTTTAATTCCCAGGCATTGTCACCCTGCAGCCATGTTTCTGTAATGGCCACAAGATCATACCCATATGTAGTTATTTGTGCCATTAACTCATCTATTTTGTTACGAATGCTACGTGCATTCAGATAGAGAACTTTCAAATATGTTTTGTGACACTTAGTTCCTGCTTTTGCCCTTTTTATTACTTTACCTTTTACTCCATACCTTCTGCCCCTTCCTGACACACTCTCTGGTTTTTAATTTCCCCACTGCTACCTAAGTCTATGACCTTCTCTGTTGTCATTTTTATTATTTGCTCTCTTGGAACCTCCCCCCCACTAGTTAGTTTAAAGCCCTCTCTACAGCCCTAGTTATATGATCCGCCAGGACTCTAGTCCCAGCACTGGCCAAGTGAAGCCCGTCCCAATAGAACAGCTCCCTCCTGCCCCAGTACTGGTGCCAGTGCCCCAGGAAGCAAAACCCATTTCTCCCACACCAGTCTTTGAGCCACTCATTTAACTCTCTAATTTTATTTGTCCTAGCCAAATTCGCTCGTGGCTCAGGTAATAATCCAGAGATTAATACCCTTGAGGTTCTGTTTTTTAATTTGACCCCTAGCTGCTCATACTCCTTTAACAGAACCTGCTTCCTTGTCCTATCTACGTCGTTTGTACCAACATGGACCACGACAACTGGATCCACCCCCTCCCACTGCCTCTTCCTCTTTCAGCTGCTCTTAGGGTTGCTCTGTGCCTCTGCTACACTCGGGGTTCAGTCTCTCGGGAATCTCTGGCGCGCTGCCAGTCCTGCCCCCGCGCTTATCCACAGGCGCACTCTCCCTTCCTGAGCCGAGCTGCACGCACTTTTCCCGTCTGTCTCTTTATCTAGCTCTGTCTCCTTTAACAGGACACTTTCTTTCCTGTGGAGCGGGGTGCAGAACGGGCGGCTGATGCACTACCTCCACTTCTCCGCCAGTGCCGACGGTTCGAATCAAGCCTCGATTGTTACGGCTGCCGTAAGCGGCAAAATGAATTCACCGTGGCATGTCGGCGTGTGCGAGGCAGCCGGAGGGGAGAACCGCCATTTCAGCTGCTCTTCTGGGACCAAGGGTGCTCCCGCCATCGACCGGAAACACTGGGCACGGCCGATTGATGCTTTCAGATTTTGCTTTGCTGCTTTGTGTAAACTTCCCTCAGCCTTTGGAAATGAGACCAGAAGCGCCGGGCAGCTTCCCCAATAACTGCGGGCGCGCAGTCGTTTGCTGGCACTGCTGCTGAGGAAAATGTAAAATATAAACGGGGTGAATTCCACAGCTACCAGATCCTCAGCGTGTTTAAGAACCGCTCCAATTTAAAGTGCTTCTGTGATGTAAAGGGGACGTGCCGGGTTAGGCAGAGGTAGTGATAGCCGTGGTTTGCATAGGGCAATAAATTAAACTAAACTTGTTGGTATTCCAGATTTCGAGGTGTGCGCTGTTAATGGACTTCACTGAAAGTCATTTAAATTTCAAGCTGGCCCCTTCTCCAAGGGTTCCGATTTTCAAGGGACGGCCTTGTATGATATTGAGCCATTCAGATCAGGAGGATCCTACGTCTGATCTCTGGTCTCTCTCTCTCTCTCTCTCTCTCTCTCTCTCTCTCTCTCTCTCTCTCTCTCTCGAGTTTGCTGGACATCAGGTACGGACAGGATCAGGCTCTGCTCTGATACTCCCACTGTTGAATAGGGATTCAACCCTTGCTGTCTGTGCTCACACGCAATGAGTATTCGAGCAAGGTACTGGAGGGATTGGGGGGGACCATCCACCTCATTCATTCAGTGTTAGTCAGCACCTGCAACAGAGACCAGGTGAAAATTGGGGGCACAGAAATATGTGACTTAAAAAGTATCCATTTGGGATTGGGGCATAGTCTCAGAATAAGGGGTTGGCCATTTAGGACTAAGATGAGGAGAAATTTCTTCGCTCAGAGGGTTGTGAATCTTTGGAATTCTCTACCCCAGAGGGCTGTGGAGGCTCAGTTGTTGAGAATATTCAAGACAGAGATCGATTAGATTTTTGGACTCTAGGGGAATCAAGGTGATATGGGGATCGGGCAGGAAAGTGGAGTTGAGGTCGAAGATCAGCTATGATCTCATTGAATGGCGGAGCAGGCTCGAGGGGCCGAATGGCTGCCTCCTGCTCCTGATTCTTATGTTCTTATATTCTTAAAGCATAAGTATCAAACTATCTTTAGCAAAAGCAACTTCTTTTTGGTGAAATCCTGATTAATAAATGCTCCATGAAGCCTCTTTGCTGATATTGTATTGAATGTGAATGTTGGAAGCTCGTTGTCTGTCGATGAGTTTGTGAGGTTAGAGAGGATGAAAGCATGTTACCTTGGCAGCAGCAGCGAGTACGTTGTCCATCAGAATGCAGTTAGGACATATACTGGGCCAGAGCTGTCGGTTTGACAAAATCTAATTGAATGACACCCAGAGTCGGCTTCGGAAACATAAAAGCATCTCGACTGAAAAATTGCAAAAACAAATTAGACCTTTTTAGAAACAAGTGAATGCCGACCGATGCTCCAGGTGGCAATAAGTGGTTTGTGTTCAGACTGGGATTCAATTTAATGTGGGCTGTAAGTGAGATTTGTCAGAGGGATGGGGACAGTAATGGAGAAAGGAGTCGAGAGCAGACGGGCCGTGTCACTCCAGCTGCCACAGCTGGGATCTGGTATCGAGCACTATGGAAAAGTAATGCATCTCCTCGGGCAGCTGAATTAAATTTCCATGAGGAGGCACAGACAGTCGGGACTAAAAACAAATGTACTGAGAGGTATGGTGATAAAAGGGATCTTGCGAAGGATCAGGTTACACTCAAGAGGTTTCCCAGTACGATCTAATTGCCTCGAGGTTTGTTTTTTCTCTCTCGGTGTGATAAAGGCCGACTTTTAAGCAATCTTCAGAATCTGTTCACTGTAACAATAACAATGTGATAGGCACTGCTCGACCCTCGGCAGAAACGTGGTCCAAGACATTAATTAACTTGGTTATTGCGTGATTGCGTTTGGTCATAAGTGGGTGGGGGGGGGAGGCAAGCAAGCAACTTTCGACCTTGCATCGTTCCGAGGAGCTGTGCATTTATTTAATCATGATGCGGAGATGCCGGTGTTGGACTGGGGTGGACAAATGTGAGAAGTCGCACAACACCAGGTTATAGTCCAACAGCTTTATTTGAAATCACAAGCTTTCGGAGCGGCTGCTCCTGGAGACTTCACCTGAGGAAGGAGCAGCGCTCTGAAAGCTTGTGATTTCAAATAAAGCTGTTGGACTATAACCTGGTGTTGTGCGACTTCTCACGTTTATTTAAAGGGGAGTTTTCTGCCTCCGTGAGCTTGGACTCCTCGGGCTCCGACTCCCCAGCTCTATATTGATGGCATGAAGTGTCCCGCCACCGCGTCTACCTGCAAATGCTGTCTGCGGCGGGTCTGACATGAGATTTGTAACTGTGTGTGTGTGTCTGTGTGTGTGTCTGTGTCTGTGTGTGTGTGTGTGGGGGGGCAATCTCAGATCCTGCTGCTGACCGCGCAGGCAAGGGAAGCCTGGGCAAAGGACTGTTTACACTATTGATTTGGATCTCAATTTTCAATTGATTTTTAACTCAACAATCAAATCTGGGATGTTGATTAGATGGAACGGGATCTTAAATAATGACTGACTGACTGCGGGTAAAGAAGATCTTTACTGTAATGTCTTAACTGATAAACATCTTAACTGTAATCTTCGAATCTTCCCATTGTGCTGTGAAGAGGGTTAATTTGCTAATAACTGTTGACCTTTTGTAAAATTGAAGCAACTGGCTATCAGGTTGTGAAATGCATAAAATGATCATAAATTAGTATTTGAAGCTTAGGGCGTAGAAAGATTTACTCAAGACATTCTAGTGACAGCCCCGCATTGAACACACCTCGCACCTGTTGTGGAAGGTCCCACTTCATCAGAAGCTGCTCAGAAAGATGAAAGGTATCGCTGCATTTGAACTCGGGCCGTCCTTGTATAAACTCCACGGCGAAACTTTATACAAGTGTTTGAGAAAGATGAGATTCTGGGTATTTAAAAAAAAAACATTCAGAAAACTGAGGTCCGGGGGAGATTAGCTGGAGTAAGAGTCTCGGTCTGTGCTTTCTATCCGAGGAACACTTTAAACCTGTTTCTGTCGCCTGCTCCAGCACTTAACCTGACCCGGTGATAGTTGGTGGACATTTTTCACCTGTCTGAGTGATTTTTTAAATTTAAAATACATCTGCCTGAATGTTGGGGATAATGTGATTTAAAAAAAAAAATGTAAGTTGCTGGTTATATCGTCCAAAACTGACCCAAACACAGTGGAACCTGGAATTTACTGCCTTTCTCAATTCTTGATCTTCCTGATTAAGCTGGTCACTGCACAGCCTGCTAACACCAATCTCCTCCTGCCTGACAGAAATCAACCGCATAGCACAAGAGGATACGTTACTTGTATTGGGCTTTGACTTCATTCCTGTGCTTAGGGCCCTGCTGTACTGAATTTACAAGACATGAATCTGGGGACTCTCGATTATCTGGGGAGGGGGGTGGTGACTTGTAGTGGAAATTTCACTGTGTGATTTAAGTTCTCGGTTACTCTTGTTTAACAATTTAATAAAGATTTAATGCAGAGTGCTCACCAGTGGATCTGCCACAGGGTTGCTTACAGGAGTCTGGGCTCTGGAGCACAGTTGTGAGGTTCAGCTGTAAACTTGGCGTGCATATTGAGAACATTATCGACACAGACACATCCTTTCAACTGTATCTGCTTGTGAACTGATGAAGTTGGTCACAAAGGGACTCGTACCCACTTGTACATTTCAGGCTCCAGGTCAATAACTGGCTTTCTATCTTTTTTTTTAAGATTGTGTTGCATCGTAACAAAGTGTGGCACTTAGAAATGGGATCGAAGGTTTGAGGTCTGGAGTGTAGCAGAGACTCTACGTACAAGAATATTATCTATTTATTAAAAGAAAGACTTGCATTTCTATAGCGCCTTTCATGACTTCTGGACATCCCAAAGCGCTTTACAGCCAATGAAGTACTTTTTTTGAAGTGCAGTCACTGTTGCAATGTGGGAAACGCGGCAGCCAATTTGCGCACAGCAAGCTCCCACAAACAGCAATGTGATAATGACCTGATAATCTGTTTTTAGTGATGTTGATTGAGGGATAAATATTGGCCAGGTCACCGGGGAGAACTCCCCTGCTCCTCTTCGAAATAGTGCCGCGGGATCTTTTACGTCCACCTCAGAGAGCAGACGGGGCCTCGGTTTAACGTCTCATCCGAAAGACTGCACCTCCAACAGTGCAGCACTGAGGGAGAGTATCAGTCTAGATTTTTGTGCTCAAATCTCTGGAGTGGGACTTGAACCCACAACCTTCTAGGCGGGAGTGCTACCCACTGAGCCACAGCCGATATTAGTGCATTGGCTGTGCTATTGCCCATGGTTAGTTGGTGAATTACATTTTTTATATATGAGGGACGGAGTTGAGAAGCAAGACTTCAGAAACTTACTCCACAGAGCCATCCAGTGGCCAAAGCCTGAAACTACATTGTGAGAGTTGACATAGCAAAATTGAATGGGAAATGTTGCCATAGATATATATATAATGGGAAATGTTTACACACAAAGGCACGATTAAAAATCATAACAGGAAGTAAAGATTTTGGGCAGGATGTACATACCATACCCAAGCTTTTTATTAATAAGCTAGGCAGAATAGCAAATATCTCGGTTCTGTTTAAAGTGTGGCTTTTTGCCGTGTTGCTACTTGAACTGCTCCTTGACCAATTATCTCTGCAACAGTATCGAAGGTGCTTAAGCAGAACCTGTTATTCAGACATTTTAAACTCTTCCAAATACGCTTCCAAACTCGAATAATAGCAGTCCTTCCAAGTGATGCTATCTATTTTGTTTATAGAAACAACATTTAAAAAGAGCTTGCATTATATAGTACTTATCCTCGCATTTAATTAATACGTTCCATGCCTGTTCAGGTGTGATTTTGTTGCTGTTTTATGGATATGAATTTGACCCAATAAGGTGCAAGCCCAAAACAACATTTCCATGTGAAAAGGTGTGACATCTGGGGTGTGACATTTACAGGTGTGACATTTACAGGTGTGACATTTACAGGCGCTTGCAATACGCTGCATATTTCAAAATTCTCATCCTTGATTTCAAATCCCTCCATGGCCTCACCCCTCTGTAACCTCCTCCAGCCCTTCAACCCTGCGAGATCTCTGCGCTCCTCTAATTCTGGCCTCTTGAGCATCCCCGATTTTAATCGCTCCACCATTGGCGGCCGTGCCTTCAGCTGCCTGGGCCCTAAGCTCTGGAATTCCTCCCTAAACCTCTCTGCCTCTCTACCTCTCTCCCCTCCTTTTAAAGAGGTTCCTTAAAGCCTATCTCGTCTGTCCTAATATCTCTTCACGTGGCTAGGTGTCATTTTGTTTGATAACGCTCCTGTGAAGCGCCGTGGGACATTTTACTACGTTATAGGTGTTGGATAAATACAAGTTGTTGTTGTTTATCTGGTTCGGATTCGATTTTTTTGTTTTGCGGTAACTTCTCTCCATCTTCTGTCTACGTGCCTTGATGCCTCTTAACCCACCGAGTTGCAGGATGTACTCGCAGTGCTCCCTGTAGCTGGCTGTTCCGTGGTGCTGGGAGTCGGCAGCAGTGATTGCTCACTGCAGCTTTTGCTCCCATATACAGTGAGACACGGCAACCCCCGGCTTAGGCTGCAATGAAGATTGGGAGCTGAGTGAAGTGAACATTAAACTGTGTTTGCCCCACTTTGTGGCTCGAAGCTTTTAAGAGTTTTATGCGTAATGCCACTGCGCTGTCATTTTTGTTAGTTTTAAATAAATCACTTGAATTCCGTTGTGAGAATTTTCTAAGTAAGTATAGCGTTTGTCAACTCACTTGTAGCAGTGATTTTCAGGAGGCATTCAATAAGGTGCCACACAAGAGGTTATTAAATAAAATTAGTGCTCATGGGATTGGGGGTAATATACTAGCATGGATTGAGGATTGGTTAACGGACAGAAAACAGAGAGTAGGAATAAACGGGTCATTTTCGGGTTGGCAGGCTGTAACTAGTGGGGTACCACAAGGATCAGTGCTTGGGCCTCAGCTATTCACAATCTATGATTTGGATGAGGGGACCAAATGTAATATATCCAAATTTGCTGATGATACAAAGCTGGGAGGGAATGTAAGTTGTGAGGAGGATGCAAAGAGGCTTCAAGGGGATATAGACAGGCTAAGTGAATGGGCAAGAACATGGCAAATGGAATATAATGTGGAGAAATGTGGAGTTATCCACTTTGGTCAGAAAAATAGAAAAGCAGAGCATTTTTTAAATGGTGAGAGATTGGGAAATGTTGGTGTTCAGAGGGACCTGGGTGTCCTTGTACACGAATCACTGAAAGTTAACATGCAGGTACATCAAGCAATTAGGAAAACAAATGGTATGTTGGCCTTTATTACAAGAGGATTTGAGTATAAGAGTAAAGACGTCTTACTGCAATTATATAGGGTCCTGGTGAGATCACACCTGGAGTATTGTGTACAGTTTTGGTCTCCTTACCTAAGGAAGGATATACTTGCCATAGAGGGAGTGCAACGAAGGTTCACCAGACTGATTCCTGGGATCGGGGGGGGATTGTCCTATGAGGAGAGATTGAGTAGACTAGGCCTATATTCTCTAGAGTTTAGAAGAATGAGAGATGATCTCATCGAAACATACAAAATTCTTACAGGGCTTGACAGGGTAGATGCAGGGAGGATGTTTCCCCTGACTGGGGAGCCTAGAACCAGGGGTCACAGTCTCAGAATAAGGGGTCGGCCATTTAGGACTGAGATGAGGAGAAATTTCTTCACTCAGAGGGTGGTGAATCTTTGGAATTCTTTACCCCAGAGGGCTGTGGAGGCTCAGTCATTGAGTATATTCAAGACAGAGATCGATAGATTTTTGAATATTAAGGGAATCAAGGGATATGGGGATAGCGCAGGAAGGTGGAGTTGAGGTAGAAGATCAGCCATGATCTTATTGAATGGTGGAGCAGGCTCGAAGGGCCGAATGGCCGACTCCTGCTCCTATTTCTTATGTGTTACATGAAAAGTGAGTGGGACGGCAAGGCCAGAACTCAGCAGTGATTTCCCAGTAAACTGGCTGCCGCGTTCATTGGCTGCAAGGTGCTTTGGGACGTCCTGAGGTCGTGAAAGGCGTTGTAGGAATGCAAGTCTGTCTTTCTTTGAACATCGACTTAAAAGAAAGACTTACATTTTCTACAGCGCCTTTCATGACCTCAGGATGTCCCAAAGTGCTTTACAGGCAATGAAGTACTTTTTGAAGTGGAGTCACTGTTGTAATGTAGGTAACACGGCAGCCAATTTGTGCACAGCAAGCTCCCACAAACAGCAATGTGATAAATGACCAGATAATCTGTTTTAGTGATGTTGAGTGAGGCAAAATATTGGCCAGGACACTGGGGAGAACTCCCCTGCTCTCTTTTACATCCACCTGAGAGAGCAGATGGGGCTTAGTTTAACTTCTCATCTGAAAGACGGCACCTCCTCAGCATTGCACTGGAGTGTCAGCTTAGATTTTTGTGCTCAAGTCCCTGGAGTGGGATTTGAACCCACAACCTTCTGACTCAGAGGCGAGTGCGCTACCCACTGAGCCACGGCTGACTTAACAAAAAAGAGTGAAGCTCGTTATCCTGAGCATCACAAACAGTAATTCGAATATTTGTCAGTTGAGTTCTTGCAGGTAGCAGATGAGAATGTCTCGGCTCCCAGCTCCCGGTCCTTATTTAGAGGAATGCCATAGCATTGATTTAAATTACTTTCACATTGAACATATGTGCAACGATATTTTTTAATTTAAAAAGGATTATTAGGATTAAATCGCTTGCTTGGCAATGGGCAGGTTAATAACTTGAGCATCTGGCTGCAGTAATTGTCTTTTGACAAAGTACAGGTCATTTGTTAACATGCCTGTGGTAATTCCACACACTAAAACTTTAACGTTGGAACCAAATAGGAAATTAGTAAATGAACGCGCTCCAGTAGCTGAGGAGTTGGGCAGTCCCATCTCGTTAATCAGCTCCCCATGCCTCATTAGTTCAATGTACCACTGATCTGTTTGTAAGCCACACCGAGCAGGATTCTGCATTGGCTGATTTGGAAAGTGGCAGCAGTGGGATTGCTATAATTGGTGTCAAAATCTTGGTGCGCGAGAAGGGATAACATCAGATAGGATTCCTGCTCTTAATTGCTCTCAAGACTGCTGCTGGACAGGTACATCGGCGAGGAGAAGATTGGCATTGGCTGTGAGGGCTCCTCCCCTGGTTACATCGCCTGCCGCCACTGGCTTTCTCCGATCGTGGGTGAAGAATGTCACCCGGTGAGCAGCGAGCTGCTGGTGTCTAGGGCAAGTGTCAGAACTTGGCTGTGATGCCTCCGGGATCAACTAGCTTGGTGACATTAACACCTAAAGAATGGCAACCTGGGAGAGGTGCCTGTGGAACTGTATCCCAGCATGGACTGGGAAATAAATCTTTACATAATGATTAAAATATTGGTACAAGGAGCACACTCGGCCCAATCCTGGCCTGACCTGCCTTCCACAGAAGTGGGCTTTCCAGCAGGGCTTTCACTGCATAAGGATCAGGGGCGAGAACCCTGGTGGAATTGCTTCCCCCTCGCTCCCCCACCCTTGCCCGCGGATACTGAGAGCAACTGTCGTTACCCCATTGCTGCCCCAACTGTGATCAGGTGACTTGGGACAGACACCTGGGACTTTCCTGGTCTCCGTGCCCCAGAACCACATTTTTAAAAATTCATTCCTGGGATGTGGGCGTCGCTGGCAAGGCCAGCATTTATTGCCCATCCCTAGTTGCCCTTGAGAAGGTGGTGGTGAGCCGCCGCCTTGAACCGCTGTAGTCCGTGTGGTGAAGGTGCTCCCACAGTGCTGTTAGGGAGGGAGTTCCAGGATTTTGACCCAGCGACGATGAAGGAATGGCCGATATATTTCCAAGTCAGGATGGTGAGTGACTTGGAGGGGAACTTGGAGGTGGTGGTGTTCCCATGCGCCTGCTGCCCTTGTCCATCTAGGTGGAAGAGGTCGTGGGTTTGGGAGGTGCTGCCGAAGAACCTGGTCTCCGTGCCTCAGATCCACATTCAGTGGTGCATTTACCAACTGAGCCACTGGGTGAGCTGGAGCACTCATTGAAGAGTGACACTCTGTTACTTGTAATCTCATCCATACTCGTTATTGATTCATCCTTCAGTGAAACCTGTGATGCTGCGGCACTTCACAGGGAATCCAAACACTTTGCAGAACCCACAGTGCAGAGGCACGTGTCAGCAAGCACGACAAAATCTCATCACATTTTCTATCAGAACAGTAACACAGAGCAACACTCGCATTTACTTGGGATTACACGCATGAGCAGTTTCTAAATATTATTTTTGATAACATTTCTGGTGCTACGTGATGACCGTAAATGCAGACCGAGCACGAGAATTGTGGCGTTTTCTTTTAAGCGGGGAGGAAGGCAAGTGAGTGGGAAGAATCATACAGCATTTGTACTGTTAACAAGTGATATTCAAACCTATCTGTGTGGGGATCTGCTGCAGATAGTGACACAGGAAGACAATGCAGTAATTGCAGAAAGTGTTTCCTGAGCGGCGAATTCTTCTGTGTACTGTTGGCAATGACGGAGTAAATCTGTCCTTTCCGAAGCAGTTTTACCAGATGAATGGAGAAACTGAAATCTTTGCACTTTATTAGTATAGAGCAACAGAAATAACACGTCAATAAATCCAAGAAATGTAATATTAGATATGAATATAAATTGAGGTTGGCTGACTATATCCCAGACAGAGCCTGTGAAATAATCTCAACCTCCTTCCCCCCCAAAACACTCACCAAAGCAACAGAAATCCCCGCGCATAAAACGGTTTCAATTTGTCAGTTAGAAGCACTCCTCCAGAGTGCGGTTTTTATCTACTTTGCCGACAAGCTTCCAAAAGTATCTCACTCCAGAAAATTGACCATATAATCCAGGCTGACGCTCCAGTGCAGTACTGAGGGAGCGCTGCACTGTCGGAGGGGCGGTACTGAGGGAGCGCTGCACTGTCGGAGGGGCAGTACTGAGGGAGTGCCGCACTGTCGGAGGGGCAGTACTGAGGGAGAGCTGCACTGTCGGAGGGGCGGTACTGAAGGAGCGCTGCACTGTCGGAGGGGCAGTACTGAGGGAGCGCTGCACTGTCGGAGGGGCAGTACTGAGGGAGAGCTGCACTGTCGGAGGGGCAGTACTGAGGGAGCGCTGCACTGTCGGAGGGGCAGTACTGAGGGAGTGCTGCACTGTCGGAGGGGCAGTACCGAGGGAGTGCCGCACTGTCGGAGGGGCAGTACTGAGGGAGAGCCGCACTGTCGGAGGGGCGGTACTGAGGGAGAGCTGCACTGTCGGAGGGGCAGTACTGAGGGAGAGCTGCACTGTCGCAGGGGCAGTGCTGAGGGAGCGCCGCACTGTCGAGGGGGCAATACTGAGGGAGAGCTGCACTGTCAGAGGGGGCAATACTGAGGGAGAGCTGCACTGTCGGAGAGGCAGTACTGAGGGAGAGCTGCACTGTCAGAGGGGGCAATACTGAGGGAGCGCTGCACTGTCGGAGAGGCAGTACTGAGGGAGTGCCGCACTGTTGGCGGGGCAGTACTGAGGGAGCGCCGCACTGTCAGAGGGGCAGTACTGAGGGAGCGCCGCACTGTCGGAGGGGCAGTACTGAGGGAGCGCCGCACTGTCGGGAGGAGCAGTGCTGAGGGAGTGCTGCACTGTTCAGACGAGATAGAGATTGGGATAAAAAAGGACGGGGTGGGGCGGGGGGTCGCAATATTGGTTAAAGAAACAATTACAGCTGTGAGGAGGGAGGATATGTTAGAAGGATCATCAAATGAGGCCACATGGGTTGAACTGAAGAACAAAAAAGTGGTGATCACACTGCTGGGAGTGTACTATAGACCTGCAAACAGTCAGAGAAGAGCAAATATGTCTGCAAAAACTATAGGGCAGTAATAGTCGGGGATTTCAACTACCCATACATTAACTGGGATAGAATCAGTGTAAAAGGTTTCGAGGGCGCAGAATTCTTAAAATGCATTCAGGAGAACATTTTTAGGCAGGTCCGTCGCAAGCCCAACAAAGAGAGGGGGCAGTTCTGGACCACAGCCAGAAAAAAGGCGGCTGCCTCATTTAATTTATTACAATGCGGGCGTCCCGGCCAGCGTTCCCTTTAAGCCGCGCAGCTCTCTGGACCAGCCGCGCAGCTCTCTGGACCAGCCGCGCAGCTCTCTGGACCCGCCGCGCAGCTCTCTGGACCCCCCGCGCAGCTCTCTGGACCCCCCGCGCAGCTCTCTGGACCCCCCGCGCAGCTCTCTGGACCCCCCGCGCAGCTCTCTGGACCCCCCGCGCAGCTCTCTGGACCCCCCGCGCAGCTCTCTGGACCCCCCGCGCAGCTCTCTGGACCCCCCGCGCAGGTCTCTGGACCCCCCGCGCACGTCTCTGGACCCCCCGCGCAGCTCTCTGGACCCCCCGCGCAGGTCTCTGGACCCCCCGCGCAGGTCTCTGGACCCCCCGCGCAGCTCTCTGGACCCCCCGCGCAGCTCTCTGGACCAGCCGCGCAGCCGGTTTGCCGGCTTTTCAATGAAGAAAACCGTGCCGCGCGTGTATTTTGAACAGGCCGCGCCGCCAAAAAAAAAATTGGCGGGCACATTGGTCCCAGCAGTGGGAACAAGCACTGGAAAGTTTTGTAAAATGGGTCTTGCACCAGCAGCTGGTGAGCTGGGAGGCCGGGCAGGGCTGCGGAAGCTGTTGCCGTGTGACCGATATGGTGCTGGGCAGGTGGAGCATTAGCAAGTCTTAAATGGCTGCAGACTCCCGAGCAGCTAGCAATCCGACCTTGGAATTAGATTGGAGGCAAGGTCAAAGCACAAGCAGCCGCTGTAGATTGCAAATAACACGCAGGGTCATTATTCCTGAGAAAATCAATCCCAGCTCTATCCCTAGGAGATCTCAAACGGACGGGTCAGCATGACATGGTCACAGAGCTCATTTCTCCCAAGTAAGCTTACACAGTGACAGTTCAGCAGATTAACATGACGAGCACAGGCATAACACAGATCGGTTTTTGTGTGGTTTACATTCCTATTGCTGCTTTCTTGTGGACAGGAAATGCTATTCAGGAATGCTTGTACACTGCCTCTTAATTTTGTTTTTATCTTTGTTCAACCATAAAAATATTTCTTCTCTTTCTCCCCCCCCTCCCCCCCAGTTCTGCGTTGAATGAGTTCATTTTTAGCTGGGTTAGCGGTAAGGGTGCAGCAGTTGACCTCAGTGACCCCGGGGATAGGGCGCGGCAGGATCAGCCAGGCTCCCCCGCCCCTGATTGCGGTGCAGTGATTGGCGCTGGGAAACGTGGGTGGCGAGGGCACCCCATTGAGCTGGGTTGGCAGTGCTGCCCTCCTCGGTCAGATAGCCCACCGCCGATCACTGCCTATGTTCACCGGGAAGAATTACCACTGGGCTGGGGGATTGTAGGATGGGTGGCTCCGTGTGAAACTGTATCCCAGCTTGGGCCGGCACCTTCCGGAGAGGAGGTACGAGAAAAGAAAAGAATTGGTTTCAGCTTGGTCTTAGTCCTCTAACTCTGCCCTCTTGAGCATCCCAGATTATAATCGCTCCACCATTGGTGGCCGTGCCTTCTGTTGCCGAGGCCCTCAGCTCTGGAATTCCCTCCCTAAACCTCTCCACCTCGCTACCTCTCTCTCCTCCTTTAAGACGCTCCTTAAAACCTACCTCTTTGGCCAAGCTTTTGGTCACCTGCCCTAATTTCTCCTTATGTGGCTCGGTGTCAAATTTTTTGTCTTAAAATACTCCTGTGCAGTGCCTTGGGACATTTTACTACGTTAAAGGCGCTGTATAAATACAAGTTGTTGTTGGATGTACATTTTACAATTTAAGTAGGAGATGCACTGCAGCAACTCGCCAAGGCTTCTTCAGCAGCACCTCCCAAACCCGCGACCTCTTCCACCTAGAAGGACAAGGGCAGCAGGTGCATGGGAACACCACCACCTCCAAGTTCCCCTCCAAGTCACACACCATCCTGACTTGGAAATATATCGCCGTTCCTTCATCGTCGCTGGGTCAATATCCTGGAACTCCCTCCCTAACAGCACTGTGGGATGGGCAATAAATGCTGGCCTTGTCAGTGACACCTACATCCCATGAATGAAAATGGTGTTTCAAAGTATTACACAGTATTAATGGCACAGAAACAGGCCATTCGGCCCCACTGGCCCGTGTCGGTGTTTCTGCTCCACACGGGCCTCCTCCCACCCCTCTTCCTCTCACCCCATCAGCATCTCCTTCTATTCCTTTCTCCCTAATGTGTTTATTTAGCTTCCCCTTAAATGAATCTATACTATTCGCCTCAACCACTCCCTGTGATGGTGAGTTTCACCTTCTCACCACTCTCTGGGTGAAGAAGTTTCTCCTGAATTCCCGATTGGATTTATTAGTGACTATCTTATATTGATGGCCCCTAGTTTCTTTCTGTTTCTGTGACGGGTAACAGTTTCAAACAGTGTAGTTGAAAGTTTAATATTTCAGGTTGAGTTTTAGATGTTTAGAAGTGTTTTCGTGCAATATTTGACGCTTTCAGATCAAGCCTCAGTACGTGGATGTTCAGGATTCCCACAGGGGACCTCGTTGTCTTTGTTCCCCAAACCCACCTCGCTGACCGTGCAGTCGGTGAAAGTGCGAGCAGCCAGTGCCTCAGCCAGGCTCCATGCGCTGTTTGTTCCAGATTTCCTTCTGAGAAATTCTCTTTTGAATTTTTTTTTTAAAATCATGTCGGGGGCAATTTCTCAGCTGTTGTACTCTTGTGTTCGCAAGTGTTCGAATATCCGCTCAGAAACCGAAATGGTTTTAGCTCAATGTGATTTTTACCTGCTGCGCAGATTAAAAAGTAGAAGGTGGCGTATCTGAGCACGAACAGCCGGTCGAATCTGGAAATCATTCCCACTCGTTGACGGGTCTGGGTCTTTTTAAACAAACGTAGCTATTATTATTTCTGGAGGAGCGTGCTTTGAAAACGGGCTGGAAATTCGGCTGCCTCTGACTGGACTTTGACAGACTCCCACACCATAAATACAACCGACTGCTCTTTGAGGCTCGTAAACACACAATAATGAGGCCTCAGCGAGGTATGCCGCCACGTTAGATGATTATCTGCCCTGTCTCAGGATTTTAGTTCGTTAATACTTTGTCATACACCAATACATCCAGGAGCGGAGGGGAGGAGAATTGTACCAGTCATGGTGCGTTCCTGCTTGGCTTTCTGTTCGATTTAAGTCGAGGCATTGGGGCAGCTGCATCATGTACCATTTCACCTCTTTCCTTGTCTTTTACAGGCTAGTTTAGCTGCCACGAGACAGGGGTCGTCGCCTAATGGGAATGTGTCACAGCAGCCTGCCTCTTCACAGACAACTGTGAGTACCAAAGCAGCAGCCCCTGATTCGCAGACAAAACCTTCGCACTGCTCTTTATTTACACAGGAGATCACGACGTGCTGGCAATTATCAAATGTGCAGGAGCAAATAGGTCGAAGCCTAAAAGCTCTGCGCCCGTTCCAACCTGCAGTTTTGACACAATGCTTCTCAGTCTCTTGTGACCCAACAGCCCACGACCATGCCCGGGCCACCATTAGATATTATTTTTGAAAAAGCCTTTGTCACGTGAATTAAGTTAGAAAGAAAATCTTAAGCTGCGGAAGGGATCAAGTCATTGCTAAAGAGACGTGTTAATTATTTGGTCCCATAGTATGTAGAATTGCATCGAGTCTACAGCACAGAAACAGGTCGATCGGCCCAACTGGTCCGTGCCGGTGTTTCTGCTCCACTCGAGCCTCCTCCCACCCCTACTCCATCTCACCCTGTCACCATATCCCACGAGTAATTAGTAGAAATGCAGTAAGAATTTCTTCATACCGAGTGATGGAAATGGTTCTGTGCTCAGTAGGAAATAAGATTAACCCAAATACAGGACAGTGACCGTAATTCGCACACATCACTGTCCCTGCCTGTCATGAGCTGGCGATACAGGGGAGGACTTCAGTCCCTGCGCTTGCTTTACACAGTCTTCCTGTCGCTTGGTTTGGCTCCCGGTGGCAGAATGGGCAGAGCGGTCGAGATCAAAACCCAGTGGCTGGAGGGGAAAGAGAATCCTGAACCATAAAGTCAGAGGTCAGCGACTGGACGACACGGGCTGGCCACATGATTATAATGTAACATTATTCACTCTCCCGTATGTATGCTACAAAAATGTAACGCTTTGCAAGTGCGATGTTGGCCGCTGGAAATCGTAATACGGTCTGGGGCTCCTTTTGTGACCCACCTGCCCTTCCGTGGGCCTCCCGGGCTCCTTACTCTGTTCGGTACCTCCAGCACACTTCTTACAGACATAGGCTTTGTTGTTTTAGTAAAGGTGAATCATTAATTTTTTGGGTGAGAGTGATTCCCAGCGTTCTGTAATTTTTACTCTAATCCTAAACTGAACACCTTACAGAATCAAATGGTTTCTTCACCATCAAACACGGCTGGATTATATTAGAATAGTTTTCGAATTGATGTTATTGGGATGACCGGTTGATTATCCTGGGTATTCAGAGTTCAGCTGTTGGATAATACAGCGGCAGTTTGATGCCACCTTCGCCCCACACACTGGAATCTGGCTGCACCCAGCTGGAGCAGGCTTATGCGGGAGCCACCACTTTCATTTCCAACTTTTCACAAACACCTCTCAACTTTTCTTCGAACTGAAGTCTGCAGCGGTGTGATTTCCTGACCCATTTTTTTTGCATTATCCCCTCTCGCTATCAAGCTCTCCCCCGCCACCCCCCCCCTGCATATTAAAGAGCTGCATTTGTTGAAAATGCCTGTGGAAGCCTGTTGTATACAATAGGATTGTAGGCTTGGAGTAGATAAGGTTAGTGGACATTAATGACTTGGCCTCCCATTCACCGAGCTTCTGCTCGTAAAATATTTCCACAGAATAACTCTCGTGAGCTCTCCTGATAACACAGTTGGAAAGTTGATTGGCACCCCATCCACCACCTTAAACATTCACTCCCTTCACCACCGGCGTACCGTGGCTGCAGTGTGCACCATCTACAAGATGCACTGCAGCAATTCGCCAAGGCTTCTTCGACAGCACCTCCCAAACCCACGACCTCTTCCACCTAGAAGGACAAGGGCAGCAGGCGTATGGGAACACCACCACCTCCAAGTCACACACCATCCTGACTTAGAAGTATATCGGCCGATCCTTCATCGTCGCTGGGTCAAAATCCTGGAACACCCTCCCTAACAGCACTGTGGGAGCACCTTCACCACACAGACTGCAGCGGTTCAAGAAGGCAGCTCACCACCACCTTCTCAAGGGCAATTAGGATGGGCAATAAATGCTGGCCTTGCTGTCCAGGATCCCGTGTGGCAGGAGGCTACGCGGACTCGCCACTGCAAGCAGCAGCTTTGGGAGAGGCAGCAGAAAATATTTACATTTGTTTTTCACACAAAGCCATTTTTTTTCAATGGGGGAGCGGAGGTGGAAATATAGAGGCAAACTTTGCGGTAGAATTTCCTCAGGGAATTTTTCACATTTAAGAAGTGCTGAGATATGCACTTGAAGCGCCGTAACCTGCAGGGCTACGGACCAAGAGCTGGAAAGTGGGATTAGGCTGGGATCGCTCTTTGTCGGCCGGCACGAACACAATGGGCCGAATGGCCTCCTCCTGTGCTGTAAATTTCTATGCTTTCCGATCGCTCCTCTGTCACTTCAGATCGGCAGAGATGCCGGACAAACGGCGTAAACAACCATTTACGCTGTTTCCCCGGGCTCTCCGCTGACGTTACGGTGGGAGAGCAGGAGAGAACCCGTCTTGGAAAGTCCAGGCCGTTTGCGAATAAGAGCCCGGCTCGGGAGCCAGCGACGGTCTGAGGAAAGGTTTGAATTTTGCCTATTCTTGAAGGAGTGGAAGCGCTGCGATTGGGTTTAAAACGTTAATGCCAAGCGTCCTTTGTTTCTTTGCTTCAGATTAACCTCGCCACATCCCCCGCTGCTGCCCAGTTGATCAGCCGCGCTCAAAGTGTTAACTCTGCTGCTGCCACAGGTATTGCGCAGCAGACCGTTCTCCTGGGAAACTCCAGCACCCCAGCTCTAACTGCCAGCCAGGCTCAGATGTACCTGCGTGCTCAGATGGTAAGCAGCAACCTGGTGCGTACTTTTAGAAGTGTTGTATTTACAATGTGATGTCAGACGCGTCTCATCTTTATAAAGCGGCCCATGTGGCTGCAGGATAAGTGGTTAATCGAGGGCGGGCTGGCACACCGTTCACTCCCTTTGAAGATCAGTTTGGCAACGTGAACTTCAAAGGGTATCCGTAACCTTTGATCCTTTATGGCCGTGCTGTGGGGAGCCCATGAATATTCTTCCCACTTATATTCCAGCTTGAGCATTTTTGCTTCCTTCCGTTGACTCCCCGATATCTATTCCGATGGGACATTTATCGGGGAAAGCAAATCTGTGAAGAGTAATTCAAAGACTGATTTGAGCAGAAGGTTCATTTGGGATCTTGAGAGTAATTTAACCCTTTTCCAATTGTATTATACCATGATCATTATGAAAGCACATTAATTGGTTAACATGATAACTAACTAATTTAATTAGACCGTCTAGTTAGCAGAGAATCTGCAGAAGTTAAATATAGTAGGCAGTAGCCAGAAGGACCAGTATAATGAGGTACTCTTAGTATTGCTGGATTGCAAAGGATTGGTTAAACTCTCGCTCACACTTTCACACTCACACACACACACACACACTCACACGCTCTCTCACACACACACACACCCTTGCGCACACACACACACTCACACTCACACACTCACACTCACACACACTCTCTCTCTCTCTCACACTCACACTCATGCACACTCTCTCTCTCACTCTCGCACGCACTCTCGCACACTCTCACACTCTCACACTCACACACACGGTACCAGACAACTGTTATATGTTTAAGTTTCAGTCAACATTTGAACTAGATTGATATATTTTATTTAATAATTCAAAATTGACTAAAACTGACAAAACTCTGGTGCACAAACACAATTGCTCAACTTATACACCTTCCCCCTCTGCCCCCCGCCCCAGGTTTTCTTGCTCCCCTCCCCATCTCCGCTAAAGATGTTGGTTCATTGCTGGGTTAGGGTTCTGTGGGTACCGATCACCGCCCAGCACCTCACCCAAGTCACCATTATTCGGTGTGAGCCGTGGTCCTAAGTTTTTGGGGTGCTATTTAACCGCGAAGGGGCATCACACCTGGGCCCGAGCCTCCCCCACACCTAACATCTGCACAATCACATTTCCAGCAAGGGCTCCCGGCTACTCCTGGGGAATGGGAACGGGCTGAATTCCTCTCCCTAATTTAGGAACACTCGGGTTGAGTAGGGGACCCCGAGCTGCGATCATGGACTGGGATTTTAATCTGGGATTTTACAGTTCAGCAGCTGGCTGGATAAACTGGCTGAGCCGTCGGGGAAGCCCACACGGAGCCCTCCAAACAACTGCTGGCTCAGCTAGAAACCGGAAACCAGACGGAGCATGAGGCGCGTGGTTCCGACCCCCGCTCTCTGCTGGGGTGCTGGCCACAGAGGGGACGTTTCAGTCGTTGCTGTTGGGTGACCCTTGCTGCAAAGTGCGTGTGCGGTCAGATGAGGACAGGATCAGTCTGGGCTCGAAAGACCTTCGCAGCCTGGCACTTGCTGTCTGGATTCACACCTGATGAATGGCCACACGGATGGAACCGAATGGGAGCGGAGCTCACAGGGAGCACTGGTCGGGAGATTGCCGATGAGACACGTCCCTGCTGGGAGCATCTGATGGTGCAGTCACCCCTGGTGTTCTCACCCATCTGATGGTGCAGTCACCCCTGGTCTTCTCACCCATCTGATCGTGCAGTCACCCCTGGTCTTCTCACCCATCTGATCGTGCAGTCACCCCTGGTCTTCTCACCCATCTGATCGTGCAGTCACCCCTGGTCTTCTCACCCATCTGATGGTGCAGTCACCCCTGGTCTTCTCACCCATCCAGTCTCGGTCCGTGACGATTTAAACTCCTTTCCAACTGCTCTAATTTGCTTGATGGAAATGCTGGGCCGTATTTTGCGGCCCCCCACGGGTGGGTACGAGGTGTGCACGCGCCCGCAGGGGCCGCGCAAGTGCCGGGTTTAGGCGCGCGAAGTGCATGCGCTGAAACTCGGAACTTGCGATCTGTCAAGAATCCTCCGTATCCCCGGGAGACGGGCCTCTGCGGGGGGAGAGTTGCGCTATTTGCCCAACCTCCGCCCGCTGAATGCCTGTTAAATTCTTACGCCTGGTAAAAACAGGCCTTACGCATAAGAGTTTTAAAAAAAAAGAAAAATAAAATTTTATCACTCGTTGATACATTAAAAACCCTGTCCAATCAGGTAAGTTTATTTTTAGCCCCGTTAAAACATATAAAAACATTTTTAAATTAAATTTTCGTTTAAAATGTTTAATTAAATGGAATTATAATTCATTTTAAATCTGTAATTTTTTTTTATTTCATGTGTTGTATTTTTTAAGTGATCCCCATTCACACTATGGGGATTCCGTACATTGGCATCTCCCATAAGCATGAATGGGGATTCCCTTCTTTTATTGGTTGGGCCGGCCCACCTGGTCCCGGGGGCGATTGCGAACGGCCTGCGCCCCTGGGATACGTGGGCCTCTGCCCGCGGGTACCCGGAGAGGCCCAGGAGCGCGAGTCTCCGCCCCTGGGATACGCGGGCCTCTGCCCGCGGGTACCCGGAGAGGCCCAGGAGCGCGAGTCTCCGTACCCCCTGGACCCCCAGGTAGATGCGTCGATGTTTTTACAGGTTGGAGGTATCCGTCCGCGGGAAACCTCCGATGACAAATTTTGAGCCTATTGTTTTGTACAAGAACACTGTGCTGGCCAGATAGACTTCATTCCACAATAGTAATAAGACGGCCACCGTCAATTTCTGCAGGTCAGTTTTGGGATGTGTAAGCCTTGGGGGATGTGTGCGAGTTCAATCCGCTTGTGTATATTTCGAGTCGGGCCGGGTGGGATTCTCTGAATGTCATGTTGCTCGGGTGTCGGTAGTGATGACCTGCATGGCTGGATGTTAGCTTTGCGTTCTGTTGCTGCCGATGACATTATTGCATTGGGGGCGTGTTCCAGCTGCTGGTCTTTGCCACGACTGCTGATCCGCCCTGAGTTTCAAGCTCCCGCTGGGGATGGGCCTGTTACTAATCAGAGGAAAATATGATCTGAAAACATTGTCTCATATATGAAAAAGCAATCTCTGATTTTTCTCTCCTCCTTTCCTGAATAACCTAGTTCCCTCGTTGGTTCGCTGGGCAGTCATCACCCTTCGGCACCTCACCCAAGTGGCTATTGTTCAAAACTAGAGGCCATCAATATAAGATAGTCACCGAGAAATCCAATAGGGAATCCGGAAGAAACTTCTTCACCCAGAGAGTGGTGAGAATGTGGAACTCGCTACCACAGGGAGTGGTTGAAGCGAATAGTATAGATACATTTAAGGGGAGGCTAGACAAGCATATGAGGGAGAAGGGAATAGAGGGTTATGCTGATAGATTTAGATGAGGAAAGACAGGAGGAGGCTCGTGTGGAGCATAAACGCCAGCATGGACTGGTTGATCCGAATGGCCTGTTTCTGTGCCATATATCCTGTGTATCTAACTTAGTATCAACTGGAAGATGCAATCTTTGATTCGTGCTCTATCTGGAGACTCCAGTGGATTTCTATGTGTGGGCTGTGAGGGTGAGAGCCCGTGACAAAGGGGGACATCACAATCCTGTCTCTCCCAATCCATACCTCCATCTGGGATAACTAGAAGGATCAGAAGTGGGAAGCCTGGCCCGTCGACCTTTCCCTAACTCGGCCACTGTGACCAATCACAGCACCTGTACCATTGCTCCGCCTGAGATCCTCCAATAGAAAGAGTCACTGAGAAACAGTGGCCTAGAATTTCCGTGAGCTCTGGTGAACAGACAGAAGTACAACAGTGCGGAACTGCCACCCCCTCCGCCCCGCCCCCACCCCCACTGCAACCTCACCGTGGACCCGTCTCATGGACGTGGGGCCATTAGAATAATCGGGGTGAGTGAGCCACAACAGAGGTGCCTGCCACACCCAGCATCCCTTGGAGGGGGAGCCTGAGCCACTTCACAGGCCAAAAATTGAAGTAAGTTTGTTTTCCGTTCCCACGGGGCAGGTTTGCTCAGCCAGTCGGAGGTAGGCCCACGACACAACCTGTCCCTGGACACAGAGGGCGGGAGAAAGAGGCCCCCCTCCCCTCCCCCACCCCCACTGGCTCAGATGTTGGATGAGGTGGAAACCCAGCAGATTGTGGTTCCTCCCCAAATTCCAACGCCCCGCCACAACTCTAGGCCGAGACCGATAGATTTTTGGACTCTAGGGGAATCGAGGGATATGGGGATCGGGCGGGAAAGTGGAGTTGAGGTCGAAGATCAGCCATGATCTTATTGAATGGCGGAGCAGGCTCGAGGGGCCGTATGGCCGACTCCTGCTCCTGATTCTTATGTTCTTAACTCTACCAGAATTCTCCCAACCCCCACCCTCCACGGGCCAGGATTTCTAGCTCAGTATATTAAAACTCTTCGACGCACTGATACCGTTCCAGGTAAGCAGACGATTGTCGTCACAGCCCAGTTTGTGGACACTCTTGATCCACAACGTCTGTCTTTCATTGTTGTTGTTTCTCCACTTGCTGGTGGCAGTTACATTGAGGAGTGAGGGGGAAGCTGATGTCAGGCAGAGCCCTCCAGGGCCCGTAGGTAAGGAAGGAAAAAAATCAGCCTGGGTCATAATATTCAGTGACCCTCCCCTGGAAAGTGCGCATGTTTGGCTATTGGTTGAAGACAGGATCACGTTGGACAGCAATGCCCGCCCCCCCCCCCCTGCTCCCCCAGTCTTGTTCTAATAGTCCCAAACACTTCACTTGAAGATTAGCCACTTGGGTAAGGTACCAGAGGTTGCTTAGTGCTTGTGTGAGAAGGTGTCTGTGGACCTACAGCTCAGTACGAGACAGCGATTGTGGAACTCCACCCCCCCGATTCGAGGCCTGCAGAATTACATCCAGCGTGAATCATCTCCTTGAGGAGAGAAGTGGAGAGAATTGCCGTTAAATTGTTAAAAAGGGAGGAATCGGAACTGCAGCTAATCTAGTTGGTGACTAAACCTATCATCCAGTGACACCACCTCCAACTCGAATCGAAATATTCAGAGAGTATTACTCGACTCGCCAGCAAGACTCGCGCCAATTGCTGAAAATGAAAACGGCCTGTAAATATATGGGGGATCCTGCAATTTATTTGGAATCTGCGCGGTTTTGCACTGGCTGTGCTTTCTCGAGCACGGCGTCGAGCCTGTGTACAGTGCAGGATCCAGGATCAGCAGCTGGTAACACCAACCCACCGGCCTCGTTGTCTGTCCACCCCTCGCGGGGTCGGTGCACTGAGAGCTCATATTATGGTCTGTTGCGGGAAGCCCCGCTCGGCCTCGTCTCTTAGTCCAGCCGTGTTCTTTATTGGTTTATTTGGGCAGCTTGTGCTTCTGTGTTGCTTTTTATAATTTGTGCTGAGGGAGGTGGATGAAACCCGTTTTAAAAGATCAAGTCTAACACCTTTCCTGCTCTTTAGAAGCTGGAAAGAAATCAAAGTCACCGGCAGATGTTTAGAATGAGGAAGTGGGGAAAGTGAAGGAACGCTTATTTCAATGTATTTTCACATTTCGGCTGGTCGATCACATGGAGAACACATTCGAGGCCCAAGGTGCAGTCCCAAGTCTCTGCCGGTATGGAGCGCTGCAGTTTGCCTCAGTGCCCCTGAGCTAGGGTGGGGGGGAATCGGCCAGGGTTCCTGCTCCACATCGATATCCCTCGCCAGGACGCGCACACTCGCCCACACAGGCGCGAACGTGGCGGGCCGACGGGTCAGGCTCGGCAGCGGTGCCACCCACGGTCGAGCAGCCAGCCAACACCCGCTGCCCCGGCGCTCTCGCACGACACTTGGGTGAGGGCCGACGGCACCAGCGGAACTATTCCTCGGCATCTTCACTAAATTCTGGAAAATTTCTTGGCTTAAAAGAAACCCCCCCCCCACCCCCTGGCCCCCGCATCCGGCCAGCGATGATGGGCTCAATTCTGTTTTCAGGAGCAGCGGGACTGTCTCCCTTCAGGTACCATCCACCTCCTGTCCAGCTCAGCTAGTCGTGTGCCCTGTTGTCTACCCGGTTAAGACTGTGTGTTAGCCATCTGACGAGAGCTCTGTTCTTTTCTGCCCGAGGCACCTTTTGATGAGGTAAAAGGCAGCACATTTCATGTAATTTTCAGGCACAGCAAAGTAACCTTGTGCAAGTAGCTAGGACCCTAGGACGTGCTGTTCCTTTGTCCCCCCAGCTCATTTTCACGCCCACTGCCACAGTCGCTGCGGTACAGCCAGAGGTCACCGTCTCTTTGGCAAACCAGCAATCGGCCGCTGCACAGGTCAGTCCACAACACCGCCGCTCGGTACTTTTACAGTGTGTTCGGAATCGTGAGCTAAAATGTTTTAAAACTTGCTTTGAGGAGAGTTGCCCACAGACCGGCGGAAGGCCTGCCTGAAACCTCTGCGGTTTAACATGTTATAAATGTGGTAAGATTGACCATCGAAGGCTTGGTGGATAACGGTGCTGCCCAGTCTGGTACTTTCTAAAATGATTCGTTCTCGAGATGTGGGCGATATCGGCAAGGCTGCAGTTTTTTTGCCCATCCCTCCCCCCAAGTGATTGCTTTACAATTTGGCTCTCGGCCGTGGCTCAGTGGGCAGCACTCTCGCCTCTGAGTCAGAAGGTCGTGGGTTCAAGTCCCACTCCAGAGACTTGAGCACACAAAGCTAGGCTGACGCTCCAATGCAGTGCTGAGGGAGTGCTGCACTGTCGGAGGTGCCGTCTTTCGGATGAGACGTTAAACTGAGTCCCCGTCTGCTCTCTCAGGTGGACGTAAAAGTTCCCATGGCACTATTTCGAAGAAGAGCAGGGGAGTTCTCCCCGGTGTCCTGGGCCAATATTTATCCCCTCAATCAACATCACTAAAACAGATTATCTGATCATTATCACATTGCTGTTTGTGGGAGCTTGCTGTGCGCAAATTGGTTGCCGTGTTTCCTACATTACAACAGTGACTACACTTCAAAAAGTACTTCATTGGCTGTAAAGCGCTTTGGGCCGTTCAGTGGTTGTAAAGGCGCTCTAGAATTTTTTTTCCATCTTTTACTATATAGATAATATTTTCACACATAGCGTCTCTGCTTCTCTCCTTTCCTTCCTGCCTTCCCACCTTCCCTCCTTTTCCTTTACCCTTTCCCTTTCTCAGAAGATTGTAGGTTCAAGCTCCGCTAGGCACCTAGTGTAGGCCGGAAACACTGTCCTTTGAACAAGACATAAAACTGAGGCCCTGTCTACCTCTTTAGATGGACGTAAAAGATCCCATGCCATTATTTAAAGATGCGGAGATGCCGGTGTTGGACTGGGGTGGACAAAATTGAGAGGTCGCACAACACCCGGTTATAGTCCAACAGTTTTATTTGAAATCACAAGCTTTCGGAGCTATCGATTTGCTCCTTCCTCAGGTGAAGTAAATTAGATACAGAATCTCCAAAGCATATATAGATGGAAAACAAAGCATGTGTACTTTACAATTGCAGACCAATAAATTAAATCATCCTGACTATCTGCCGAGGTGTGATAAAGTTAATTAAGTCAGCCAGGAAGGTACCACATCAAAGACATAGCAAGATACAACTGAGACAATGAGGTGTAGTCGCAGGGGTTCTAACGTGTCAAAAGCTGCCGTCTGTATGTAAAACGAAAAGCTTTAACATTTTTTTACTTTTTTACTGGGAAAATTTTTACTTTTTTACTGGGAATCACATCTGTGAACAAGCTAACGACGACTCGAGTCCGGATCATGTCATGTATCGTGACATAAACCCAAGATCCCGATTGGTCTGCAATTGTAAAGTACACATGGATTGCAGCGGTTCAAGAAGGCGGCTCACCACCACCTTCTCAAGGGCAATTAGGGATGGGCAATAAATGCTGGCCTTGACAGCGATGCCCACATCCCATGAATGAATTTTTTTTTAAAAAGTCTTTCTTTCTTACAAGTTGTCTATTTATTTCATATACTAAGGAAAACAGAAAGCAGCAATTTGAACTAATAGGAAAAATATAGAATCATAGAAATTTACAGCACAGAAGGAGGCCATTCGGCCCATCGTGTCCGTGCCGGTCGGAAAAGAGCTCTCCACCCTAATCCCACTTTCCAGCTCTTGGTCCGTAGCCCTGTAGGTTACAGCACTTCAAGTGCACATCCAAGTACTTTTAAAATGTGATGAGGGTTTCTGCCTCTACCACCCTTTCAGGCAGTGAGTTCCAGACCCCCACAACCCTCTGGGTAAAAAAAGTTCTCCTCAATTCCCCTCTAATCCTTCTACCAATTACTTTAAATCCATGCCCCCTGGTTATTGACCTCTCTGCTAGGGGAAATAGGTCCTTCCTATCCACTCTATCTCGGCTCCTCATAATTTTATACACCTCAATTAAATCTCCCCTCAGCCTCCTCTGTTCCAAAGAAAAAAAACCCAGCTTATCCAATCTTTCCTCATAGCTAAAATTCTCCAGTCCTGGCAACATCCTCGTAAATCTCCTCTGCACCCTCTCCAGTGCAATCACATCCTTCCTGTAATGTGGTGACCAGAACTGCACTGTAGATGCTGCAACCAACCATTTGTTCACTGGAACAGCATCTCGAATCAGTGGCGTTTTAGTTCTGTCCTGAGCAAACTTGCTGTAAGCTCAGTTTAAGCAGCATGTGTTTTCGAACCATCAGCGTTAAACGTGTGGAGGAGGGATGAGAACGGCTGGGAGGCAGCGGCTTCTTCCACTGGTACAAAGGTTGGTGGGAATCAGAGGTTTTGAGACGGTAAATAGTGAAGAATTGTTTCCATTGGTTGGCAAATCAGATACAAAGGAACAGAGGTTCTGGATTAACACCGGAATAATTCAGGGATAAATTGGAAGAAAGCTTTTTACACAGAGAGTTACTAGAACGTGGACTGTTGTATCACAAGCGACTATTGAGACAGACAAACTGTGCAGTTCTGGTCTCCTTATCTGTGGAAGGATATACTTGCCTTAGAGGGAGTGCAGCGAAGGTTCACTAGATTGATTCCTGGGATGAGAGGGCTGTACTATGAGGAGAGATTGTGTAGAATGGGCCTATACTCTCTGGAGTTTCAGAGAATGAGAGGTGATCTCATTGAAACATAAGATTCTGAGGGGGGTTGACAGGGTAGATGCTGAGAGATTGTTTCCCCTGGCTGGAGAGTCTAGAACTAGGGGGCACAGTCTCAGGATAAGGGGTCGGACATTTAAAACTGATGAGGAATTTCTTCACTCGGGGTTGTGAATCTTTGGAATTCTCTATCCCAGAGGGCTGTGGGTGCTGAATCATTGAGTATATTCAAGGCTGAGATAGATAGGTTTTTGGACACTAAGGAAATCGAGGGATATGGGGATCGGACGAGAAAGTGGAGTTGAGGCCGACGATCAGCCATGATCCTATTGAATGGTGGAGCAGGCTCGAGGGGCCGCATGGCCGACTCCTGCACCTAATTCTTATCATATAATATAATTTCAAAGGGGAATGAATAGTATTTGTAAAGGCAGAATATTAAGGGTATGGGATTAGAGTAGATAGTTCCAATTGTGGAGCTAGCACTGGCACAGGCATGATGGGCCAAATGGCCTCCTCCTGTGCTATCATTTCTCTGATTCTACCTGCTGACTGCAGTTAAATATCAGTAACAGCCTTTATTTGGGAATCTGCCGCAAAGGCTGCTTCTCATCAAAGACGGGCAGCTTAAAACTTTGATAGTGTATTGGGTCTTTATAATGTTGCAGCTGCACGCACCCAGGCGAGTGGTGAGTCTTCCACCACACTCTGAGCTTGAGCCTTTGGAGAGGCTTTTAAGGGTCAGGAGAGGAGTCACTTATCAGAGTGCCCAGTCTCTGCCCTGCTCTTGTAGCCACCAGCATTGATCTGGCTGGCATTTCTGGCCAATGATGACCCCCCCCAGGATGTGGTCAACCCGATGTGGCGGTGCTGTCAAAGGTCAGGGGGAGGTCGTTGGACCTTCTCTTGTTGGAGATGATCGTTATTTGGCTGTTAATGTGGCGCGAATGTTACCTCCCACATGTCAGCCCAGGCCTGGATATTGTTTAATTCCTTCCTGCCTGATGTAGACTGAGCCCTCCTGACTGCGTCAGGTTCAGTCTCTTCCCCCCCCGCCCCCAGCCGCCAGACTCTGCAAATTTAGCTCAACTCAGACAGGGAGAAAGAACAATCAGCGAGGCTTAAGTGCTGAGGTGTGCCTGCCCCTGACCTCCCCACTGACCCTTCCAAAGCTCGCAGGGTCAGGAGGAGGTCGCCTGACTTGCCCGGCAGGGGAGGGCTGCCTTAGTACTCGGTCTTGAGAGGAGCAGGAGTTCTCTTGGGTTGGTTTATTAGATTGAATTTACAGCACAGAAACCGGCCATTCGGCCCAACTGGTCTGTGCCGGTGTTTCTGCTCCACACCAGCCTCCTCCCACCCTCTTCATCTCACCCCATTACCACATCCTTCGATTCCTTTCTCCCTCGTGTGTTTATCCAGCTTCCCCTTAAATGTATCTCTGCTCTTTGCTTCAACCACTCCCTGTGGTAGCGAGTTCCACATTCTCCCCACTCTCTGGGGAAAGAAGTTTCTCCTGAATTCCCGATTGGATTTATTTACACTGCAACTTTAGCATCGCAAAGGGAATTCTGGCTTCCCAGTGCTGCAGAAGTTGCAGCGTGACTCCAGCCTGGCCTTGGAGGGGAGAGGCAGCGCGTGGGTTTAACGCCACATACAGTATCAACGACAGCGTGGTACCAAACCAAGGATTGCAGAGCATTCAGGGTCTACTGGCCCTCCTGGACACTTTCTAAACATACCTGCCGCTTGTGTAACTGTACTGAGGACATGCACGCTCAGGCCAGTGCTCGCAGTACATTTCAAATGTAATGGCTGGGTGCGGAGCTTTGCTCAGGCTCTTGATGATGTGAGCAGCAGCCAGGCAGCATCAATAAGGGTACGGTCGACCGCAAATGGATTCTGTGACTGCCGAGCTGAGCTCTGATAGAATTGTACCTTCCGCCTGTGTTGCCTGCCTCTTGTGTTCACAGCACTGGGGACAGGCCTGCAGTGGGAAGTGTCGAGATAAAGCTGGTTACAGTCTTTTACTTTATCGAAATAGAAATCGCTACAGAGATTCAGCGCTGGCTGCCCCCGGTCCTCCTGACACTATGGCTGTCCCAGGGCTAGACAATGTCTTGGCAGCTGGTGATAATGTCCCTGTCAGTAATCTCAAAACTGCCTTGGAAAAAAAAAAATCAGTGTGTTTGCCTTCCCTGCTGGATCCCACTCTGGTGGGCAAATCACCAAATCAGCAAATCCCTCTGTTCCTTTCTCCCTCGTGTGTTTATCCAGCTTCCCCTTAAATCCGTCTATACTATTCGCCTCAACCACTCCCTGTGGGAGCGAGTTTTACATTCTCACCACTCTCTGGGTAAAGAAGATTCTCCTGAATTCCCGATTGGATTTATTTACATTTTAAAAAGGGAGCTCTGCATGAGGTGCAATGGTCACAGTCTCTCCTGTGACAGTTCCACCGATTGTGGGAGAGTTGATGGTCATTGCCCTGTTCATTTGGCACTTTTTCATTTGAGATACAGCAGCATCAAACTTACTCAACTTTTTTTGTCACAGGTCAAATCTTGCTTTTGTTTGCTAAATGTGACCCATTTTAAATGAGCCTTGAATGTTTTTGGTTCTATTAATGTTTGCTATCCAGTAAGCGCTGCTGAAAAGGTGCGTCAACAGTCACGGTTTCTAATGAATCCCCCCCCCCCCCACCCCCCATCCCCTCCCTTGCAGGTGCAGAATTTAGCAATAAGAAGTCAGCAGAGTACAGCAGCAACCGTTCAGCCTCAACTTCAGAGCGTCACTCTGAAAGCAACCACTTCAGCTCCACAAGCTACCAATACCTCTCAGGCGAAACCTTCCAGCCAAGGCCCTCTAACGGGCAGCAAGGGAACCCAGCCCGAAAACATGGCAGAAAGCGGAAAGAAGGGAGAAAGCATCAATTCTTCCAGCACGGACACCAGGGGCATCAGTGTGACCCACACAGCGACGCCCGTGACCGCACACCCGCTCATCACCACAGGTAAGCTTCTGCCTTCAGCAGCAACAACTTGCCTTTATAGATATTTATATTTTTGTGTTGGTGTTTCTGAGAGCGGGGCTCGAACCAACGACCTTTAGACTCCGCGGCGAGAGAACTGCCCACTGAGTCCTGGCAGACACCTCCTGCGTCGAGTTGCTCAAGGATTTGTGTTCACTGTCCTTCCGCAAAACCAGAATACTTGATGCTGACTCGGCTTTAGTGTTTGTTGACTTCCCGGTACTTTTTCGTCATATTTATACTTTTAAATGAACCCGCGTGCCTTTGTTTTTAAGCTGAAGTATTTTTTTGCACCGGGGGGAAACCCGTTCAGTGTGCAGCAGTCTGACTTCAGCCAGTGGCTTGCTGTGTTATTCCTGAAGCCCGAATCTTATGAAGGTAGAAGGCAGCTGAGATAACAAGGCCAGCAACGTCCCCGGCCTAGCATTAAAACAAGGCCCGCAACGTCCCGGCCTAGCATTAAAACAAGGCCCGCAACGTCCCCGGCCTAACATTAAAACAAGGCCCGCAACGTCCCGGCCTAGCATTAAAACAAGACCCGCAACGTCCCCGGCCTAGCAATAAAACAAGGCCAGCAACGTCCCGGCCTAGCATTAAAACAAGGCCCGCAACGTCCCGGCCTAGCATTAAAACAAGGCCCGCAACGTCCCGGCCCAGCATTAAAACAAGGCCCGCAACGTCCCCGGCCTAACATTAAAACAAGGCCAGCAACGTCCCCGGCCCAGCAATAAAACAAGACCAGCAACGTCCCGGCCCAGCATTAAAACAAGGCCCGCAACGTCCCCGGCCCAGCAATAAAACAAGGCCCGCAACGTCCCGGCCTAGCATTAAAACAAGGCCAGCAACGTCCCGGCCTAGCATTAAAACAAGGCCAGCAACGTCCCGGCCTAGCAATAAAACAAGGCCCGCAACGTCCCGGCCTAGCATTAAAACAAGGCCAGCAACGTCCCGGCCTAGCATTAAAACAAGGCCCGCAACGTCCCCGGCCTAGCATTAAAACAAGGCCCGCAACGTCCCGGCCTAGCAATAAAACAAGGCCCGCAACGTCCCCGGCCCAGCATTAAAACAAGACCCGCAACGTCCCCGGCCTAGCATTAAAACAAGACCCGCAACGTCCCGGCCTAGCATTAAAACAAGACCCGCAACGTCCCCGGCCTAGCATTAAAACAAGACCCGCAACGTCCCCGGCCTAGCAATAAAACAAGACCCGCAACGTCCCCGGCCTAGCATTAAAACAAGACCCGCAACGTCCCCGGCCTAGCAATAAAACAAGGCCAGCAACGTCCCGGCCTAGCATTAAAACAAGGCCAGCAACGTCCCGGCCTAGCATTAAAACAAGGCCCGCAACGTCCCCGGCCTAGCATTAAAACAAGGCCCGCAACGTCCCGGCCTAGCATTAAAACAAGACCCGCAACGTCCCCGGCCTAGCAATAAAACAAGACCCGCAACGTCCCGGCCTAGCATTAAAACAAGACCCGCAACGTCCCCGGCCTAGCATTAAAACAAGACCCGCAACGTCCCCGGCCTAGCAATAAAACAAGGCCAGCAACGTCCCGGCCTAGCATTAAAACAAGGCCCGCAACGTCCCGGCCTAGCATTAAAACAAGGCCAGCAACGTCCCCGGCCTAACATTAAAACAAGGCCCGCAACGTCCCCGGCCTAACATTAAAACAAGGCCAGCAACGTCCCCGGCCTAGCATTAAAACAAGGCCAGCAACGTCCCCGGCCTAGCATTAAAACAAGGCCAGCAACGTCCCCGGCCCAGCAATAAAACAAGGCCCGCAACGTCCCGGCCTAGCAATAAAACAAGGCCCGCAACGTCCCGGCCTAGCAATAAAACAAGGCCAGCAACGTCCCGGCCTAGCATTAAAACAAGGCCCGCAACATCCCCGGCCTAACATTAAAACAAGGCCCGCAACGTCCCGGCCTAGCATTAAAACAAGGCCCGC
Organism: Squalus acanthias; assembly: GCA_030390025.1. Taxonomy (NCBI): domain Eukaryota; kingdom Metazoa; phylum Chordata; class Chondrichthyes; order Squaliformes; family Squalidae; genus Squalus; species Squalus acanthias. The sequence goes on from CM059440.1 coordinate 2,929,168, forward strand.
AACGTCCCCGGCCTAGCATTAAAACAAGGCCCGCAACGTCCCCGGCCTAGCATTAAAACAAGGCCCGCAACGTCCCCGGCCTAACATTAAAACAAGGCCCGCAACGTCCCCGGCCTAGCATTAAAACAAGGCCCGCAACGTCCCGGCCTAGCAATAAAACAAGGCCCGCAACGTCCCCGGCCTAGCATTAAAACAAGGCCCGCAACGTCCCGACCTAGCAATAAAACAAGGCCCGCAACGTCCCCGGCCTAGCATTAAAACAAGGCCCGCAACGTCCCGGCCTAGCAATAAAACAAGGCCCGCAACGTCCCCGGCCCAGCATTAAAACAAGACCCGCAACGTCCCCGGCCTAGCATTAAAACAAGACCCGCAACGTCCCGGCCTAGCATTAAAACAAGACCCGCAACGTCCCGGCCTAGCATTAAAACAAGACCCGCAACGTCCCCGGCCTAGCATTAAAACAAGACCCGCAACGTCCCCGGCCTAGCAATAAAACAAGACCCGCAACGTCCCGGCCTAGCATTAAAACAAGACCCGCAACGTCCCCGGCCTAGCATTAAAACAAGACCCGCAACGTCCCCGGCCTAGCATTAAAACAAGACCAGCAACGTCCCCGGCCTAGCAATAAAACAAGGCCAGCAACGTCCCGGCCTAGCATTAAAACAAGGCCAGCAACGTCCCGGCCTAGCATTAAAACAAGGCCCGCAATGTCCCCGGCCTAACATTAAAACAAGGCCCGCAACGTCCCCGGCCTAGCATTAAAACAAGGCCAGCAACGTCCCCGGCCCAGCAATAAAACAAGGCCCGCAACGTCCCGGCCTAGCAATAAAACAAGGCCCGCAACGTCCCGGCCTAGCATTAAAACAAGGCCAGCAACGTCCCGGCCTAGCAATAAAACAAGGCCCGCAACGTCCCGGCCTAGCATTAAAACAAGGCCCGCAACGTCCCGGCCTAACATTAAAACAAGGCCCGCAACGTCCCCGGCCTAGCATTAAAACAAGACCCGCAACGTCCCCGGCCTAACATTAAAACAAGGCCCGCAACGTCCCCGGCCTAGCATTAAAACAAGACCCGCAACGTCCCCGGCCTAGCAATAAAACAAGACCCGCAACGTCCCCGGCCTAACATTAAAACAAGGCCCGCAACGTCCCGGCCTAACATTAAAACAAGGCCAGCAACGTCCCGGCCCTAGCATTAAAACAAGGCCAGCCGCAGGACACCCAGCTCCGTGTGCGCTGCAGAGAGGCTCGCCCTGTCCGCTCAACACAATTCGCCAGGGTCTATATTCTCGCTTGTTAACCCTGTCAGTGCCAGGGAAGCAGGCGCAAACTGGGCTGTGGCTTCGGTGACCCGTTTATGATACAGATCTGCTGATGGAGCAGTGGCTGAAAATCGTCAGCAGATTGGCAGCATAAAGGTTGCAGGGTCTAGAACTGGGGTCACAGTCTCAGGATAAGGGGTCGGCCATTTAGGACTGAGATGAGGAGGAATTTCTTCACACAGAGGGTGGTGAATCTTTGGAATTCTCTGCCCTAGAGGGCTGTGGAGGCTCAGTCGTTGAGTATATTCAAGGCAGAGATCAGTAGATTTTGGGATATTAAGGGAATCGAGGGATATGGGGATCGGGCGGGAAAGTGGAGCTGAGGTAGAAGATCAGCCATGATCTTATTGAATGGCGGAGCAGGCTCGAGGGGCCGAACGGCCGACTCCTGCTCCCTCGTAGGTTCTTATGCTTTCAAATCTGGGACAGGTCTCCAGATGTTGGAGACACAAACTGGAATCTACCTTCAGTGTTGGAGCCACTCTAAACACAGGCCCTCCTCCTACGTGCCCCGGTACACAGCCACTGAGGGAAGCTTTGGAAACCAACCCAGGAGTGTTGAGGCCACCTGCAACACCTCGGTTGCCTCAGATGAGATCAAATCTGGGACCTTCCATGGAGGGGCGGGGAGGGGATGGGGGAGGGGGGTGGAGAGATCGGGCAGCTGCAATCCATTTCTCTGTAGGTATGAGTCCAAAGCACAAAACGGCTGCTAATTTGCCGCCAGTTCCTCGCGAAGTTGGGAATCTGAGCGAGGTTCGAGATTGGTTGGTGCGGGAGGTGGATAAGGTCGCAATGCTGCAATAGGTGCAGAGGACGGAGGGGCTTGCCCTAATGATGTCGAGTCTGAGACACATTGTTGGTGCAGAGCAGAAGGTGCTTTACTCCACGTCCGAGCTCTATAAGATCTGACACTGAAAATAGAAATGTTTAATTTCCCAACACTGAATTCCTCACATTACTGAGCATCGAATTCACAGAAACAAAGCTATAAAGGGATGATATTCTTGTCTGGCAGTGGGTGGGCTGAGCAAGCTGCCTGCGCACACACTGGCTGGCTGTGTGGGGGGCCTGCTTGTTGGGTCTGTACGTGCCTTCCCCAGTCGCTAGCTGCAGTCAGAAATAAACCACAAGCACAAGTGGCTCTCTTGTATTGCCGCATTCCCTCTGGAGGCTACACTCCAGCGTCTATGAGCTGACGTGTGTCCCACAGGAGGCCTGCCTCCTGTGTTGTGGCTCGCCTTTAGAAGAGGCTTTGCTCGTTTACGCAGGCCAGGCCGCATTTTATTCTGACCTTTCAACCCACCGGTGCGGCCCAGCAGTGTGTGTGTGTCTGCTGTACAAACAGAAACTGCTGGAAATGCTCAGCAGGTCAGGCAGCATCTGTGGCGAGAGAAACAGAGTTAACGTTTCAGGTCGATGACCCTTCGTCAGAAAGAAGTATACATAAAAGCAATTTAAATCCGCAGTTAAGATTGAATGGCCTCCTTCTGTACTGTACAGGTCTATGATTCTATAGTGCATAACTCTCACCAGTACATTACCTGTTTTCTGAGACCAAGGTAACAAAAAAGCCTCGATTTTGCAATCACCTGCACCATAGTGCAGCAGACAGGTTGTGGCACATTTTGTAATATATAGCCAGTAGAGAGATATGAGCAACAGTCCTCCCTTTGCTGAAGAGTTGGAAGTCTTGCTGCAGGATGTGCACCGAAAGAGGGTGTGCCCCTTAAAGCATGATAGAAACTGCTGCGCCATCTGGGAGCTACCATTCCCAGCACTTTGTATAACCATCACTTTTTTTGCAGACTCTTTCACTGCGCCTAAGCTGCAGGGCGTACATTACTCTAAAGTGGAGGCGGCAGGGCGAGGAAACGCTAACAGATGCTGAGGTCTCCAGGCCAAGGTGATCAGTTCTGACGAAGGGTCATCGACCTGAAACGTTAACTCTGTTTCTCTCTCCACAGATGCTGCCTGACCTGCTGAGTGTTTCCAGCATTTTCTGTTTTTATTTCAGATTTCCAGCATCTGCAGTATTTTGTTTTTGTATTAGTGTGTGTCTGCTGTTGGCCCACCCAGCGCTCCTCCCGACACTCGGCCTTGTAGTAACTGTGCACGCGCGAGCTCTCCACCATCAGCGATTCTACCGCGTGGTACAAACAGGGCAAGTACAACACCGCAAGGATTAGCTTATTACAGAAGGCTTTTCATTGGGTAATGGAGTGTATAAGATGCACCATTGAGGAGGCTGGTGTGGAGCATAAACGCTGGCATAGACAAGTTGGGCCGAATGGCCTGTTCCTGTGCTGTGCATTCTATTTAATAACTGGGATATAAATTCAAGATAGGCAAGACCACGCACCGAATTCAGTCCAGAGGTGGACACATGCATCCTTATCAGTACTTAAAGTGATTTTTCATGCTTTGGAAAGGATAATTATTCAGTCAGTTCCTAGTTAAAGGTACAAAGATGATGAATAGATCTCTCTGTGGTATTCAGGAGTTAAGAGGATTTGGTGAAGCAATGGCTATTGTTTATGGGACAATATCATCTTGCAGCTGGTTTTGTCTAAGCCTGTCGGGTATTAGTGCTTACATCAGGAATAACTGAAGATGAATTGATTATGCAGCACCGGCACTAATGGACACTCCGCTGGCTGGACGGCAGGTGCTTGTACCATTCCTGGGATTAGTAATAATCTTCTGTAATCCATTATTGTGGATACTGTTGAGGTGTCGGCCATGGCTCAGTGGGTCGCACACACACCCTTTCCTCGGAGTCAGAAGGTTGTGGGTTCAAGTCCCACTCCAGAGATTTGAGCACAAAAATCCAGGCTGATACTCCCAGTGCGGTGCTGAGGGAGCGCTGCACTGTCGGAGGGGCAGTACTGAGGGAGTGCTGCACTGTCGGAGGGGCAGTACTGAGGGAGCGTTAAACCGAGGCCCCGTCTGCTCTCTCAGGTGGACGTAAAAGATCACATGGCACTATTTGGAAGAAGAGCAGGGGAGTTATCCCCAGTGTCCTGGCCAATATTTATCCCTCAATCAACATCACTAAAACAGATTATCTGGTCATTATCACATTGCTGTTTGTGGGAGCTTGCTGTGCGCAAATTGGCTGCCACGTTTCCTACATTACAACAGTGACTGCACTTCATAAAGTACTTCATTGGCTGTAAAGTGCTTTGGGACGTCCTGAGATCGTGAAAGGCGCTGTATAAATGCAAGTCTGTCTTTGTTTTCTTTCTTTACAATCACCGGCATATTTTCTGTCTTTTTTGAATAACAAACCTACAGTTTTCTTTTCCAATTTTCTTCCCGTTGTCCGATCCTCTCCCGCAGGTACGGCCTCATGTTCGGTTAGTGTTGTGTGGGTGAAGGTCCATCAACATTCTTCATGGGTGATTTTAGACAGTGAGTGGCTGGTCCACAACCAGGAATGAAGTGACCCCTCTTAGAAACGTGTGTGGATGTCCGCTGGAGACAGACAGCGTTGGTCTGGGCGGTGACACCTCCCATGGTTGAATAGGCTACGGTCATGTCTCATCTCACACATGAATAAAAGTAAATTTAGGGTCCATTAACGGGCGTGAATTTACATATTCAAGCAGCACAAGGCCTGCAGAAGCCTAAAAAATGTGCTTGAAGAAAGCTGGCAGTAAGGCTGTGAACTGGAGGAGTTGCAAGGGCCCTGGACCAGCCAGAAGATTGAAGAAGATCCCAGGATTGTTGCCTGCGGATACCCCTGGTTACCCAACCTCGGACAGTTTGCGAGTCCCAATGTGGGTGTTCACTTGTGCTCCTGTTTCCAGCCCGGCTTTCTTGTGCAAGGGTCAGCCTGAGGTGGGCCCAACCCAAGAGTGGGCCTCTGGCCTGGGACAGGAGCAAGATAACCTTACCTCTGACTGGCGCAGTGTGGCTCCTAGAAGTTTATAATGCAGGATGAGATTTCTAAGCTGTTGGAGAGATGCGTTAATCAGCATGGGGCCGATTGTACTTGACCAATCTTGTAGAATTCTTTGAAGAAATAACAGAAAGCGTAAATTAAGGAAATGCAAAGGATATGGATTTTCAAAAAGCATTTAATAAGGTGCCATGTAACAGACGTGTGACAAAGATAATGGCACATTGAATTAAGGGGAATGTGGCCACATTGATTGAGAGGTGGTTGGAGGGCAGAAAGCAAAGGACAAGAGGTAGTTTCTCAGACTAGATAGATATGGTGAGTGATGTTTTCTTGGAGTCTGTGCCAGGGCTGCTCCTGTTTACTATATACATAAATGACTCAGACTTGGGAATTGAGGGCACAATATTGAAATTTCCTGATGACATCAAACTGCGGAGCATGGCAAAATGTGAAGAAATTTTGAAAGACTGCAGGAGGGCATAGGTGAGCAGCAGGATGGGCAGATAGGTGGCACATACAGTTTAATGTGAAAACGTGTGAAGTAATATATGTTGGATACAAGAATGGGAAAGGAAATACACCTTAAATAATAAGATACTAAATGGAGTATAGGAGCAACGGGACCTTGGTGTGCAGATACACAGATCGTTCAAGGTGGCAGTGCAAGTTGATAAGGCCATAAAAAGGTCAAAGGATACTTCTCTAGAAGTAAGAATCCAAAAGCAAGGAGTTAACTTAATGTTGAACTTTTACAAGACTTCAGTTAGGCCACATTTGGAGAACTGTACACAGTTTTGGGCGCCTTGTTACAGAAAGGATATAAAGCAATGGAAATGAGACAACATCGATTCACTCAGACAGCACATGGGATGATGGGTTGTGGTTATGAAGAAAGACTTGAGAAGCTAGGGGGGGTTTTCACTAGAACTGAGACGGTTAAGGGGTGACCCGGCGGAGATCAAGATTATGAAGGGTTGTGATCGGGTAAGATGCGCCAAAATCATTTCCACTAGTCAGCAAGACAGTAACGAGTGCACAAATTTAAGATAATCACAAAAAAATTCAAGAGTAACTTACAAAAAATCTTCTTCATACAGAGGGTGCTTACAACAACAATAACAACAACTTGCATTTATTTTTTAATTTGTTCCTGGGATGTGGGTGTCACTGGAAAGGCCAGCATTTATTGTCCATCCCTAGTTGCCCTTCAGAAGGTGGTGGTGAGCCGCCGCCTTGAACCGCTGCAGTCCGTGTGGTGAAGGGACTCCCACAGTGCTGTTAGGGAGGGAGTTCCAGGATTTTGACCCAGCGACGATGAAGGATCGGCGATATACTTCTAAGTCAGGATGGTGTGTGACTTGGAGGGGAACTTGGAGGTGGTGGTGTTCCCATGCGCCTGCTGCCCTTGTCCTTTTGACACCGAGCCACATGAGATATTAGGGCAGATGACCAAAAGCTTGGTCAAAGAGGTAGGTTTTAAGGGGCGTCTTAAAGGAGGAGAGAGAGGCGGAGAGGTTTAGGGAGGGGATTCCACAGCTTAAATCCCAGGCAGCTGAATGGCGCCAGTGGTGGAGCGATGAGAATCGGGGATGCGCAAGAGGCCAGAATCGGAGGAGCGCAGAGATCTTGGAGGCTGGAGGAGGTTACAGAGATAGGGAGGGGGGCGAGGCCATGGAGGGATTTGAAAGCAAGGATGAGAATTTTAAAATCGAGGCGTTGCCAGACCGGGAGCCAATGTAGGTCAGCGAGCACAGGGGTGATGGGCGAGCGGGACTCGGTGCGAGTTAGGACACCGGGAGCCAGTGTAGGTCAGCGAGCACAGGGGTGATGGGCGAGCGGGACTCGGTGCAAGTTAGGACACGGGCAGTTTTGCATGAACTCAAGTTTAGGGAGAGGGCTCGGCCATGGAGGGATTTGAATTTGGAATCCTCTGCCATAAACCGTGGTTAAAACCGAGTAAATAAATTCTTTCAAAAGGAAATTGAATAGTTGCTTGTAAATGAGGAATATTGAAGGATATGGAGAGCGAGCAGGAGAGTGGTGTAAGATCAGATGGTTTGTGTGGAGGTAAACGCTGGTGCAGTCATGATGGGCTACCACCAGCCTCGAGATCAACTAACTCAACACCAATCAAACCTGGGACCTTCATGACTGGTGAACTCGGTTAAACACTGGGCAGTGCTTTCACCACCTGAGCTATTCAGGAACCCCCAAATGAGCTGCCCCATCTCACTAAGTCTTGCTGTCTGGGTTACCCTTCACAGCCAAGTGCTTTAGCAAAATTTTATAAAGATACCAAACTTCTACTCCAGAGTGTCTTGGGGAAAGTTCTGCTCTTTGAGTTACTGGATGAGATCATGTAACTGAATGAGAAATAGTTTAGCTTCAAATTAATACCCTGAACATTGATATTTAGCTTTGTAACACTGTGCAAATGATCTGCTTCTGAGCTGCACAGATGATTCAAGGATTATAGAGTTGGTCTGCGTTAATTCTCTTCTAATGCCTTTCCCTGATTCTAATTTGCATCCTTCAGAGATGAACCCTCGCTGTCTCCGGCCTCGTTGGATATGTTGCTGGAAATTCAGCACCGAGCAGCCAGCGGAGCTCCCACTTAGGCGGCAGTCCTTTCATTCCTGTCAGACAGCTTGACCCAAAGCTGCTGCTACCTTTAATCCTGAGCGGCATGAACAGGGAAGCAGACAGTGTCTCAGCGATATGTAAAGAGGGATTAGAGGTCTGGAGCCTGGCTTGGCGAATGATCCCTGGAGAGGGGGGCGAGGAGCTGTTTAAATAAATGTATACAAAAATATAATTATTTGCTGATTAATTACTCAATCCCTTCGAATTAGTGGAGACATTTTCTCTCTCGGCTGACACACGAGAACATTTTTCTTTATAATTGGAAAGTGCGAGGAACCCAAGTTGCCCAGTGGATGTGATGGTAAAATATCGGCTTTATATGTACAGAGCTGCTTGAAATCGGAGTCTGCCGTGGCTGCTGGTGCTGTAGGATTGGTGCTGTATTATGGGGTGAGGCCCATGTCCCCCTCATTTTTTATTTTGGGTGCGCGGTCCCTTTAACAGGCTGCGTGGCCCATTCACAATTCCGCACGCGCGAAATCTCCCGTTTGAAAAGCCGGTCCCGGACCGCGCGGGACTCCTAGACGGCCGTGCAGCCGCGCAGCTTAGCGGGAATGCCGGTGGCGCCCAGGCAGCAGCACAAAAATCCATGTGCGCAAAGGTGCTTGAGATTTGTGACTTCAGGGTTTTATTTCTGGCTCTGGACCTTCTCGTTTAACTGAGGGGTGCGGGCTTGTAGTGAACGGGCTGCCTGCAGTGCTGTGCTGTGCTGTGCTGTGCCTCAGTGGGTGCGGGGGAACAAACAACCTCTTGAGATGGCTCTCTGCGCAACTGGAAATACCTAAAGCCACTCATAGAATCACAGAATGGTTACAGCACGGAAGGAGGCCATTCGGCCCGTCGAGCCCGTGCCGGCTCTCTGCAAGAGCACTTCAGCTAGTCCCACTCCCCCGCCCTTTCCCCGTAGCCCTACAAATTTTTTTCCTTCAGATACTTGTTCAATTCTCTTTTGAAAGTCATGATTGAGTCTGCCTCCACCACCTCTTCAGGCAATGCATTCCAGATCCTAACCACTCGCTGCGTAAAAAAGTTTTTTCTTGCGTCGCCTTTGGTTCTTTTGCCAATCACCTTAAATCTGTGTCCTCTGGTTCTCGACCCTTCCGCCAATGGGAACAGTTTCTCTCTATCTACTCTGTCCAGACCCCTCATGATTTTGAACACCGCTATCAAATCTCCTCTCAACTCACTCATTTATAAGGTGTCAGCTGTGGTCAGTGGGCAGCACTCTCGCCACTGGGTCAGAAAGTTGTGGGTTCGGGTCCCAGTCGAAGGACTTGAGCACATCATCTAGTGCGACATTCCAGAGCAGTACTGAGGGAGTGCCGCACTGTCGGAGGGGCAGTACTGAGGGAGTGCCGCACTGTCAGAGGGGCAGTACTGAGGGAGTGCCGCACTATCGGAGGGGCAGTACTGAGGGAGTGCTGCACTGTCGGAGGGGCAGTACTGAGGGAGTGCTGCACTGTTGGAGGGGCAGTGCTGAGGGAGCGCCGCACTGTCGGAGGGGCAGTACTGAGGGAGCACTGCACAGTCGGAGGGGCAGTACTGAGGGAGTGCTGCACTGTCGGAGGGGCAGTACTGAGGGAGTGCTGCACTGTTGGAGGGGCAGTGCTGAGGGAGCGCCGCACTGTCGGAGGGGCAGTACTGAGGGAGCACTGCACAGTCGGAGGGGCAGTACTGAGGGAGCGCCGCACTGTTCGAGGGGCAGTACTGAGGAGTGCCGCACTGTCGGAGGGGCAGTACTGAGGGAGCGCCGCACTGTCGGAGGGGCAGTACTGAGGGAGCGCCGCACTGTCGGAGGGGCAGTACTGAGGGAGCGCCGCACTGTCGGAGGGGCAGTACTGAGGGAGTGCTGCACTGTCGGAGGGACAGTACTGAGGGAGCGCTGCACTGTCGGAGGGGCAGTACTGAGGGAGTGCTGCACTGTCGGAGGGGCAGTGCTGAGGGAGCACCGCACTGTCGGAGGGGCAGTACTGAGGGAGTGCTGCACTGTCGGAGGGGCAGTTCTGAGGGAGCACCACACTGTCGGAGGGGCAGTACTGAGGGAGCGCCGCACTGTCGGAGGGGCAGTACTGAGGGAGCGCTGCACTGTCGGAGGGGCAGTACTGAGGGAGTGCTGCACTGTCGGAGGGGCAGTGCTGAGGGAGCACCGCACTGTCGGAGGGGCAGTACTGAGGGAGCGCTGCACTGTCGGAGGGGCAGTGCTGAGGGAGCACCGCACTGTCGGAGGGGCAGTACTGAGGGAGAGCCGCACTGTCGGAGGGGCAGTACTGAGGGAGAGCCGCACTGTCGGAGGGGCAGTACTGAGGGAGCGCCTGCACTGTCGGAGAGGCAGTACTGAGGGAGCGCTGCACTGTCGGAGGGGCAGTACTGAGGGAGTGCTGCACTGTCGGAGGGGCAGTACTGAGGGAGTGCTGCACTGTCGGAGGGGCACTACTGAGGGAGTGCTGCACTGTCGGAGGTGCCGTCTTTCAGATGAGACGTTAAACCGAGGCCCCGTCTGCTCTCTCAGGTGGATGTAAAAGATCCCATGGCCACTATTTCGAAGAGGAGCAGTGGAGTTCTCCCTGGTGTCCTGGTCAATATTTATCCCTCAACCAACATCACTAAAACAGATGATCTGGTCATTATCACATTGCTGTTTGTGGGAGCTTGCTGTGCGAAAATTGGCTGCTGCGTTTCCTACATTACAGCAGTAACTACACGCCAAAAGTACTCCATTGGCTGTGAAGCGCTTTGAGACGTCCGGTGGCCGTGAGAGGCGCTGGGGAAACGCAAGTCTTTTCCTTTATTGCGGCACGGTTGCTGACAGCAGGACTGCAGGGTCTGCACAACGTTAGTGGGAGCTTTCCCAAGGCCCCGAGTTGTTTAGATAGCTGCGGTGTCAGTTCGTGTGTTTGCCTGCTGCCAGCAGTGTTTTGGAAACCGCCAGAGACTGTAAACGGGGTGGATCCCACAGCCCTGAGAACCGCAGGGTGTTGCAAAGCAGAGCAGCGTCTGCTTGAAGAGGTTTTATAATATTATCCCAGCGTAAATAATGTATAAGCTAGATGACCGCAGCACACTGTGAGGCGGGGGATGGGGGAGGAGAGACTCTCCCTCTCCACTTCATTTATAATGGGCTGTTTCTCGGCACACTCTGGACTCTCTCATCAAGAGCAGGAAACCTCCCAGGAAGTGTTCGGTTCCCCAGGGCAGTGAGCTTGTTAAATGTTGCAGCCACTCGCTCCGAACACTCTCATTTCAGGAGAAACTTCCTGTGAGCCAAGAGGGCATCGGTGATGTGCGAGGCTGGTGTTAATGGGGTTAATCTGGCAGGAAAGGCCTGCAAAGGGACAATTGGTTCAGGTTAGTGGGTAATGAGGACACGAGGTCTTGCGGCCGGACTGACTGACCGTGGGCCTCTTTATCCACCCACAAATGGCAGCAATGGTAAGTTTCTAGAATGTTTTGTGCTATTTGCTCATTTATAGTTTAGCATGTTCATGGACTGACTATCGGCTTCTGGCAAATAATTAACTTCCGAGATAACTAAAGCTGGATATCTGGTTACTGTTTGAAGCTGTTCTCCTTTGCTCAGTATTTAGTCATCAATTGTAACACCTTAATGAAGCAGAGATTGTTTTAACTCCTGTGCACATTCGGCAGATCTGACTGTGATCCCTGTCCTTTCAGCTGTACTGTGTGGGAGTATAACTTTCCATTGCAGGGCTACGTTTAACGTCGTAATACAGATCTGTACTGACGTATCTGAGCTCTTTCCCCTGCTGTTTAAGGCATTTCTGTTCTTTCATTTATTTGACTGGTGACCCACACAGGAACGGGTCTCCCCCACCAGTACAAAGTGATCAGATACATCAATCCATGCTCATCAGCTCCCAATAGCTCTGTTTCGATTCAACATCCTAGATTAGGTAGAAATCTAACCAAGGTCAGATGAATCATGGTGTGTTCTCGAGTATGTTCCTACACAGGGAGTATGTCCCGGGTGCTCCTCCTGTTATTCAATCTAGTTTCCACAACACGTTTCTGCCAATTGAGACGTCTCCACAGCTCAAAAAAAAAATCAAGTTAATATTCTTACCGACTCACTGCTGGTGAGATTTCTACACGTCTGCTCAGTTATGCAGACATGTTTAGAAAGAAAGACTTGCATTTCTGTAGCGCCTTTCACGACCACCGGACGTCTCAAAGCGCTTTACAGCCAATGAAGTACTTTTTGAAGTGTGGTCACTGTTGTAATGTAGGAAACGCGGCAGCCAATTGCGCACAGCAAGCTCCCACAAACAGCAATGTGATAATGACCAGATAATTTTTTTTTTGTTATGTTGGTTGAGGGATAAATATTGGCCCCAGGACACCGGGGAGAACTCCCCTGCTCTTCATCAAAATAGTGCCATGGGATTTTTTACACCCACCCTGAGAGAGCAGATGGGGGCCTCGGTTTAACATCTCATCCGAAAGACGGCACCTCCGACAGTGCAGCACTCCCTCAGCGCTGCACTGGAGCGTCAGCCTAGCTTTATCTGCTCAAGTCCCTGGAGTGGGACTTGAACCCACAACCCTCTGACTCAGAGGCGAGTGTGCTACCCACTGAGCCACAGCTGACATGGTTTAGGGATCTGCAGCACACATGCTAGTGGTGGTGGGATGAGGGAACTGTTGATAGCCGGGCTGGTGCGCAGGTACGTTTGCCGGTGATGCTGGTCACCAGCGCCGCAGTGTGGTGGCATTTACCACCGGTGTCCTGTTGCATTTGCTGGCGATGTTTGTAGTGTAACCCGCGCAGTGTGCACAGGAACGTTTACAAGAATAGCGTGCCTGCTTCTGTTACTCAAAGGGCTGTTGTCAGCGCTTTGGGAAGTTTTCCGTATGTTTACTGCAGGAAGAGCCGTGGGATTGATTTTTAACGTTAATGGCGCTATGTCAACGGAAGTTGGTTTCAAGTTTGCTCAGGTCTTAGAATATCCTGAAATGGTCTGCACAGAACCCCCCTCACGCCCCACCTCTGCAGTCCCACCAAACAAGCACTGGGGATTTGTCACCGTTCCAGTTTGCAGGAGGGGAGGGAGGAACTGCCAGAATGTCCATGGCTGTTACAAACACCCAAGGAAATGGGTTTGCATTACTCACTCTAAGAGTGCGGAAGGCGGTAAATTCTGACTATTCAGACAAGACTGAATATCACAGAATCATAGAAATTTACAGCACAGAAGGAGGCCATTCGGCCCATCATGTCTGTGCCGGCCGAAAAAGAGCTCTCCAGCCTAATCCCACTTTCCAGCTCTTGCTCTGTAGCCCTGTAGGTTACGGCGCTTCAAGTGCATATCCAAGTACTTTTTCAATGCGATGAGGGTTTCTGCCTCTACCACCCTTTCAGGCAGTGAGTTCCAGACCCCCACCATCCTCTGGGTGAAAAAGTTCTCCTCAACTCCCCTCTAATCCTTCTACCAATTACTTTAAATCTCTGCCCCCTGGTTATTGAGCTCTCTGCTAGGGGAAATAGGCGCTTCCTATCCACTCTATCTCGGCCCCTCATAATTTTATACACCTCAATCAAGTCTCCCCTCAGCCTCCTCCGTTCCAAAGAAAACAACCCCAGTCTATCCAATCTTTCCTCATTGCTAAAATTCTCCAGTCTTGGCAACATCCTTGTAAATCTCCTCTGCACCCTCTCTAGTGCAGTCACATCAATGTTTATTGCATTGAGAAACACAAAGTATAGGTAGCAAACACAGGAACATTAAAATCCCAAAGACTAGATGGTTCGGTTTTCCTGCCCATCCCTTTGTTTATATGGGAGGGGATGGGTGACATGGAGGAGAACTCCTCTCAAATACAAGAATCCCTGTGGCTATGGGAGTACGACATACTTTCTTCAAAAGGTTAAGGTCTTTGCTGAAATTTAGATCGGTGCGGGGGGGGTAGAGAACTTTTATTATGTTGAGGAAATTTGGATGGAAATTTTAAACACAGCAACTCTGATTTGCTGGTAATGTAATTATGGAGAGAGGTTCATCAGGGTTTGTATTCAGGTGTAAAAATTCACACGTTTCCATTTCCTGTCCGTGCTGGGCTAGCTGACCTCAGACGTGGCAGCGGAGCTGGCTTCCATACTGCGGAGGGGAAATATGAGCCAGGGCTCCTACGCTTGACCAGGTCCGGTGACTCGGGCTGGAAAGTACGTGTGTAGACGTTGTTTGAAGATGGGATTGGGATGCTCACCGTGAGCAAATAGTCTGCCGTGACATTGTCCGGGCTCCCAGATGGAGAACAGCTACTTGTTCAAGGCCTGAGATTGACCGATACCCATGGAGTGATGTCCCATCTTACATCCGTACTTTCAGAAGAGCGGTGAAAATCGGGGGGAGGGGGGGCGGGAATAAAATTCCTCAATAATCCGTAAAGATAAGCGCTGTATTAGAGTGTGAGAAAGAAAAAAGAAAGACTTGGATTTATACAGCGACCTCCGGACGTCCGAAAGCACTTTACAGCCAATGAAGTACTTTTTTGAAGTGAGCCAAGGGGCTAATGAGAGTGAGGAACTTAAAGTAATTAATATCAGTAGGGAAAAAGTACTAGAGAAACTAATGGGGACTAAAGGCCAATAAATCCCCTGGACCTGACGGCCTACATCCTAGGGTTCTAAAAGAGGTGGCTGAAGAGATAGTGGATGCATTGGTTGTGATCTTCCAAAATTCCCTAGATTTTAGAGCGGTCCCAGCGGATTGGAAGGTAGCAAATGTAACCCTACTATTCAAGAAAGGAGGGAGAGCGAAAACAGGGAACTACAGGCCTGTTAGCCTGACATCAGTCGTCGGGAAAATGCTGGAATCTATTATTAAGGAAGTGGTAACAGGGCACTTAGAAAATCATAATACAATTAGGTGGAGTCAACATGGTTTTATGAAAGGGAAATCGTGTTTAACAAATTTATTAGAGTTTTTTGAGGATGTAACTAGCAGGGTAGATAAAGGGGAACCAGTGGATGTAGTATATTTAGATTTCCAAAAGGCATTTGATAAGTTGCCACATAAAAGGTTGCTATGCAAGATAAGGGCTCATGGGGTTGGGGGTAATATATTAGCATGGATAGAGGATTGGTTAACAGACAGAAAACAAAGAGTAGGGATAAACGAGTCATTTTCAGGTTGGCAGGCTGTAACTAGTGGGGTGCCGCAAGGATCAGTGCTTGGGCCTCAAATATTTACAGTCTATATTAATGACTTAGATGAAGGGACCGAATGCAATATATCCAAGTTTGCTGATGATACTAAGCTAGGTGGGACAGTAAGCTGTGAGGAGAACACAAGGAGTCTGCAAAGGGATATAGACAGGTTAAGTGAGTGGGCAATAAGGTGGCAGATGGAGTATAATGTGGGGAAATGTGAGGTTATTCACTTTGGTAGGAAGAATAGAAAAACAGAATATTTTTGAATGGTGAGAATCTATTAAATGTTGGTGTTCAGAGAGATTTGCGTGTCCTTGTGCAAGAAACACGGAAAGCTAGCATGCTGGTACAGCAATCAATTAGGAAGGCAAATGGCATGTTGGCCTCTATTGCAAGGGGGTTGGAGTACAAGAGTAAGGAAGTCTTACTACAATTGTACAGGGCTTTGGTGAGACTACACCAGGAGTACTGTGTAGAGTTTTGGTCTCCTTATCTGAGAAAGGACATACATGCCTTCGAGGCGGTGCAACGAAGGTTCACTAGATTGATCCCTGGGATGAAAGGGTTGACCTATGAGGAGAGATTGAGTAGACTGGGTCTATACTCTCGAGTTTAGAAGAATGAGAGGTGATCTCATTGAAACATATAAGATTCTGAGGGGGATTGACAGGTAGATGCTGAGAGGTTGTTTCCCCTGGCTGGAGTGTCTAGAACTAGGGGGCATAGTTTCAGGATAAGGGGTAGGCCATTTAAGACTGAGATGAGGAGGAATTTCTTCACTCAGAGGGTTGTGAATCTTTGGAATTTTCTGCCCCAAAGTACTGTGAATGCTGAGTCCCTGGGTACTGCACCAACAGCCTAGATTATGTGCTTGAGTCTGGAGTGGGGCTCGAACCTCCAACCTTCTGCCCCAGAGGCAACAGTGCTACCAACTGAACCCAGTTGACAAATAGTCAACTATTCTGTGCCAGCAATATTCCATAAATAACACTAAGGTAACCGGCCAGTTAGCCTATCTTGGTGGTAGTAGTTGAGCGTTAATTGGCTAGGATACCGAGAGAACTCCCTGTCTAATCCAAACAATCCTATATTCAGAAGCAGAAGGTACAGACTGACCTGAGGACAGAACACACACGAGATGTAAATGCAGACTACTCTGCTGTACCAGTACAATGCCAGACACCTTTGCATTGCAATACGTAAGAGGCTGGATATAGTGAGCTGAGCAGGTTCGTTCAGGACTCGGTATAATGTCTACACTTGTCTGCAACCAACTGCTGCCTTCCATGTAGCTCAATGGCATTGCCAGTCAGACCACCTTTGAGTTGTTGGACAGCCAGCCAGAGGGATTGAGGAAACGGCCTCAAGTGCTACCATGGCTCAGAAGCCACCGCTTTAGGAGCCTTACTTCAAAATATGACACAATAACACAGCGCTGTGGATGCTCAGTGAGTATATTCAAGGCTGAGATCGATAGATTTTTGGACTCTAGTGGAATCAATGGGATAGGGAGATCGGGCGGGAAAGTGGAGTTGAGGTCGATGATCAGCCATGATCTTATTGAATAGCGGAGCAGGCTCGAGGGGCTGTATGGCCGACTCCTGCACCTAATTGTTATGTTCTATAATATCCAGGCTATAATATATTTTGAAGCTTTGTAAACACAGACAGGACACTGTCCTTCAGAACCGAAGGACGGTAAGCGGTAGATTTTAGGAATTCATGATGGGAGGTCACCGGGTTCCGCATCTAGCTCTGTGCCGGGAACGTGAATTTATAAAATCTACCTTTTCATGTGTTACCTCAATATTCAAATTACGATTGAGAATATATCGAGGAATTACAGAGCAGTGTAACGTGAGTGGTGATGGAAGTGATTGAGATGCTACAAGTTTTCATCTAAGGAGCACAGAGGCAGTAAGAGGAGGTCACCGTGAAACCAAAAGCAATAAGTTATATCCCATGAACCCAATGCAGTTCTTTGACGAGACATCTGTTGATGAGGAGTATCCAGTGGATATAATTTAATTACATTTTTAAAAAGGCATTTGATAAGGTTCTATATGTGAGGCTTTTGAATAAGATTAAGACCGACAGAATTACCTATAAGCTCATTTGCTGGATTGAACATTGGTTTGCTAAGGTCATGATAAATACCTGAGCACTGAACACAGAACAGTCGGGGGTTGTTCTGGGGCCCTTGCTGTTCACACTATCCATTGATGAGCTGAAGGAAAGGTTGCAATATTCTAACTTTGCTGATGATACTAAGCTAAGTGGCCATGTGACAAATGGAAGGGAGACAAACAACAGGAATGGCAGGGGTATTTTAATTTATGTATATTCGAAGTAATGCATATTAGCAAATGAAACATGAATCATATGTGTCCATTAGTGAAAGTTGATTTGATTTTGATTATTGAGTTGTGATTATTGATCACTAACTGTGTCCAGTCAATAAGAAGCTGTTATCAATATGGCTTGGATTGATCGGCAGGATATTTGAGGCTATTGTAAGCCTGTATAATTCATTGGTAAATCCACATTTGAATTACTGTCTGCCTACAGTTTTTTAAATTTCAATTTTCTCCACTTCCTCTCCTGAAAGCTTTGACTCCTTGCTGGGATAGGGTTCCTTAGGGGCTCCTCTAGTGCTTCACAATGTAAATAACCTATTACCCGTATATGATTGATGTGCGAGAGTCAACATGCGCTCGTCCAACACTCTCAGGCATTCTTCCAGTTTTCTAGATTGGAATCACTGTCCAATCTTTCCCTCCTTACCTTGGGGACACTCCGATCACTTGTAGCACCTGACCACTGCCCTTTAACTGAGATCAGTCAGCCAGTACAGCACACTGGCGATTGAATCAATGTCGGCCTGTATGCCTCAACCACTTGCTAGATAAACTCCCTTAGCAATCAGGGAGTTACCAGCACACAAGCTTTGAAAGGACATTAACGCATTAAGAGAAAAATGACAAAGGTGTTTGGCTCTCTACTCCAAAGAGATTTGCAGAACTGAACTTATTTTCATTGGCGAGAAGATGATGGGGGAGAGAGAGCGGGGCAGCAACATGAGAGGTATGAACAATAGGCCAGTTATTTAACTTTCGCTATGGCCAGAGAACAGGAGGACTCGAGTACAAAATGTACAAAGCTCAGGCAAAAAGTAAGTATTCCCGACAGAGCTGGGGACAGAATACCAGGAAAAAGGTTGTTAGTTAGCATTTCAAAAGACTTGGATTAATGTTTGTTTAAGAACACTTTCCAGCGGCCCTGATGTTGCTCTAAGCCAGCGGTGGTCAACATGTAGCTTGTGAACCACTTGCCACTCTTTGGTATCATGTTGGGAAGGGTTTGGATAGAGGCGGATCTTTGGATGGCCAATCACGCAGGCTGTTGTTAGGGAGTGAGGACAATGTGAGCAGGGGCTATAAATGCGATCAGGATCTTCTGAAAGAAAGAAAGACTTGCATTTCTCTAGCGCCTTTCACGACCTCAGGGCGTCCCAAAGCGCTTTACAGCCAGTGAAGTACTTTTGAAGTGTAGTCACTGTTGTGATGTAGGAAACGCGGCAGCAAGTTTGCGCACAGCAAGCTCCCACAAACAGCAATGTGATAATGACCAGATCATCTCTTTTTAGTGATGTTGGTTGAGGGATAAATATTGGCCCAGGACACCAAGGAGAACTCCCCTGCTCTTCTTCGAAATAATGTCATGGGATCTTTTACATCCACCCGAGAGAGCAGATGGGGCCTCGGTTTAATGTCTCATCCGAAAGACAGCACCTCCGACAGGGCAGCACTCCCTCAGTACTGCACTGGAGTGTCAGCCTAGATTTTTGTGCTCAAGTCTCTGGAGTGGGACTTGAACTCTCGTGGAGAAAAATATACCTGCTCGTGTCAGTTTCAAGCTCCCCCGTATTGGAGGTGCAATGTTTGCTGCCTTGTTGCTCTCAAAAATAGGGGTTTTCAAACAGCCACAATCAGACGTACAGAGACGGACATAAAAAGGCCAGCTGGTCCACCCGGCCTCGCCTCGCCCCCGCCCGGCCTCGCCCCACCCGGCCTCGCCCACCCACCCAGATACCCGGCCTCGCCCCACCTGGCCTCGCCCCACCCGGCCTTGCCCACCCACCCAGACACCCGGCCTCGCCCCACCCGGGCTCGCCTCGCCCCACCCGGCCTCGCCCCACCCGGCCTTGCCCACCCACCCAGACACCCGGCCTGGCCCCACCCGGCCTTGCCCACCCACCCAGACACCCGGCCTGGCCCACCCGGCCTGGCCCACCCACCCAGACACCCGGCCTGGCCCCACCCGGCCTTGCCCACCCACCCAGACACCCGGCCTTGCCCCACCCGGCCTCGCCCACCCGGCCTTGCCCACCCACCCAGACATCCGGCCTCGCCCCGCCCGGCCTCGCCCACCCACCCAGACAGCCGACCTGTAAAAATCAAATCCACTCCCGCGTCGCCCAATCTCCTGAGAGAGGCATTAAAAAAAAAAGAGAAACAAAAACGTCGGCCAATTTAGGAAAAAAAGCTCTGGGAAATTCACCTCTGACCCTCACCCTCACCCCCGCCACCCCCCCCCCCCCCCCCCCCCCCCCCCTGAAGGCAACCAAACTCCAGGAGACTGCAGTTATACTGGCTGGCTGCTGGCCACACCTTCCTTCTACATCTCAACCCTCATTGTTGTTGGCTTCTTTATCTGAGGTAAAATACTAATATAGAGTGAGGCAAATCATTGCATCCCATCCCGGAGCAGTTTTCTCCTCTTCCCTCCTGAGTGAGATGTGGTGCCACATGAGCCAGTTGTCTCTTCTGTAAGTTCTTTCTGCTGACTCCAGGATTCCTCTTCATATCCATGAATGTGAAGTCATTGTTCGTGCTGAAGATTACCCTGGTGTTTCCAGCGTATTTATCCGCTGAAGTAACCGGTTTTGTATTTTTAAGAGGAGCCTGTTATTTGCTCAGATTGGTGGTGGTAGCTGTGTGGTATAAGATTGGCTTTCTCAAAACGGAATTATCTTGAAGAAACTCTGGGCCGTGGACTTGATACGGAGCCAGTGCTCTGTCAGATTTTGTGAGTAGATCGGAGATCGATCTTTCTTTAGAATCGAGTCGATGATAGAAATGCTCAGTGTCTGAGGAAGCTTCGTAGTATTTCCAGTGAGGGAGAATGTGGTCAAATTAACAGATATTTTGGTGCCACTGATCAAATCTAAAATCCACCTGGTTGTGACTGCGAGAAAGTGATTCTGTTTTTGCCTTTCCTACCTCCTACAATTAGACTTGGCTTGCCTGGGGTAGGGGGTCGGGGCGGGGGGACTGGTAGCCAGGATTCCTGCTCTGGTGATCCTTGATGGAAAATTGCACTTGTGAGGAGGTTAGGTGAAATCGGGAGCAGGTGAGGGACTGTAAGACACACCTTCGGGAGAGGAGGGTGGGGAACTTACCAGGGGAACCCACTCGAGGGCAGTGCCCTACCATCAAATCCGGAAAGTCTGACCAGGTGAAATTTGCTGCTCCTGGCCGGCCTCCCATCTTCCACTCTCCGTAACCGTGAGCTCATCCAAAACTCGCTGCCCGTGTCCTAACTCGCACCCAGTCCCGTTCACCCATCACCCCCTGTGCTCGCTGACCTACATTGGCTCCCGGTTGAGCAACGCCTCGATTTAAAAATTCTCATCCTTGTGTTCAAATCCCTCCATGGCCTCCTCGCCCCTCCCTATCTTCGTAACCTCCTCCAGCCCCACAACCAATGTTCCCTCTTATTTTTTTGGTGTGCG